>JACYFI010001735.1:0-11459 GCA_020975735.1 Ophiocordyceps xuefengensis | reverse complement strand
AAAACCGAGTCGGACCTATTTTTACTAGAATTTCCAGCACTTAGAAGGATTGTTGTACCGGAACACCGGTAGTTATCCGCGTCCAGTCTATAGTATACATTTGGTGACTTCAAACGATAAAATCCTAATATTCCTTAACCATCATAAGACGTAAACCACTAAATATGTAACCAAAATTATAGGTTACTAAGAGCAGTGAATTGTGGTACTAAATATAACCCAAACCCTGTGATTATTAAAAATTAAACTTCGGCTGGACCGAAGAATCCGATACTTCTAAGTTACTTTTTAATGCGTTTTTGCATGGTGTGTGATGCATCCGCCTTATCAATAAGCAAGCTTTATGCGATTAATATAATTAGATAGTATTCGACTCGTTACATGAGGCATCCAATTTCGCCTACCACCTGGTTGAAGCGTCTGTAGCGATCAGCTCTAAATTAAACCGAACGGGTCTTTACTCGATAAATTATTTGACCGTTTACCCCAGTGTTGGCTTACATTTGTACTAAACTTTTCTTTTAAGGTTTAAAGGTAGTAGTAATTAAAATATTAACTAAATCTAATGTGATAATTTAGAGCTTTAGTATATTTTGTTTCTTTAAACGGCACGCCTCCGACCACCACAAAAAATTAGCGCCACCCTCAAAATTTTTTATTTAAGGACTATATAAATTTTCATATCTTGGCCCTAAAAATTTATACTGCACTAAACCCTTGACGTGTTTTTTTCCTATTTAATCGATAATCTAAATTTATATAAATAGACACTTTCCTAAATTATTCAATGTAATTTTTGGTTTAAGGATTTATTAAGCGGCAGTGAACGATGTGAAACAGCCAACCTGCTTATTAGTATTAATAAAGAAATTATTTGAGTTTAGGATTCTAGTAACAATTTCACTAACCGATTTATCAATATATGTAGTAAAAATTTCCCTAAATTATAAACCTGATAGTATCTATCTAGATAAATAAAATGAAAACCTATATACAATAAAAAAAATAATTGGATTTACTAGTATAAGTATAGAGCTTTAATGATAAAAATGAACCATTCACCAAATATATTTTTAATATATGTAATTTTCAACCATTCTTCAAATCATATTTGTCTAAACATAACTTAAAATTTCGTCAAATTATATATAATATACAAATATGTAAACACAGAATTAGCTTCTAATAATCTCAATTCATGATATTTATTCTGCTGAAGGTTTGGATGGAAAGGCCAAACTAGGTCCCAGTTAATTTCCATCAGTTAGTATGGGATATTAGATTCAGGACCGAACATTAGCAAAATAAGGATATGGAATTAAGCTTTTTTTCTATAAAGGACATGATAGACTATTTAACGCTGGTAACTGTAAATCCCTCCCGCTAAGGTCCCTGCTGGCCATAAACCTAACTTGTAGCTAAGGGAGGTAACGAAGTAAAATTTTCTAAAACTTTAGTTGTTTGCTTTTATACCCTACTCCTAACGTTTCCAGCCTAAACCTATAATTAGTTAAAAGTACTTGAAAACCAGAGTCAGCAAATTAACTATTAGTATTGTGGAATTTCCTCACTTATTATTAACAACTACCCTCTCCTAACCTTTTTTAAGCAGTGCTTTTCAATCTAGACAATAGACCAGTATATGTATTACAATTTAAAAATAGAAAAGGGAATAACCCAAAATAAAAAAATATAGATATTTTTGTAGGATAAGCTTTAGCTTGATTTTTTCTTGAAGGGCCACGCTCCCACCCCGACACAAATAAATAGCGCTGCCTCCTTTAGCGACTGTTCTGTTCTAAGAACATATAAGCCCTTGAAAAAACCAACACCAAAAATAAAACGCCCAATATAAAAAATAAGTACTTACAGAATTATAGTTAATAAAAAATTTAAATACACATCTTTACAAATAATTATACTTGGAACTTTAGATTTTTGAGCTTTACCCTGACTGCTAACTGACAATGCGACATGCATTTCATGGTTCACTAATCTCAGCGTAATTTTATTTGTACTTGTAGGATGGGGCGGGCGCTGCTTGGAGAAACAAACACAAAAAGTTAATGAAGAAGACTTTTAGTAATTCGTTTAGCATTAAAATATCTTAGGAAGAAAAGATGTTGGAATATATAGACACCATATGCACCACTCTAAAAGAATGAAGTATTCTGAATTTCTATCTGTTAAATCATTTAAATACACAAAAACAATTTTCCGGTCTATAGACCGGTCCTCACTGGTTAAATAAACCTTTTAAAAAAAAGGCTTAAAGTTAGATATCTCATATGTTACTCTATTGTTCTGACTAATATTTTTATTTATATAAGTTTATAAAAATTCTTTAAAATGATCTCATTATAATTCCTGTTCTATTATTATTCATCTGAGTTTTATTTCCTACTATAGTTTTTAATAATTCATGGTTGGCGTATCTTTTTAAAAGTTCAAAAATATGAAAACACCCTTTTCTTCCCAATCTATATAATTTAAAAATATTTATAAGAAAATAAAAGGGTTATTTTCTTGTCAATATATCTCAATTTAATATTAAGTAGTACCGAGTAAATTAGTATCTTAACTCGAATTCAGGTTTGGAATTTGATTCCATACTAATTATTTTACTGGTGGGATATAAAAAAATCCGCGATCAAAACCGCGAAATATTCAGAATTGATCTTCATTATTATGATCGGTTTTTGTCTTTGAGAACAATCAAAATTTACAGTACTATTTTAGGATATTACTAAGCAAAGTGTTCTTATGGAAAAGTGCCCCGTCGCATCTATAAACCCTCCAGTCAACTATTAGAATTTAAGATTACTTATATCTTCTACTTTTTTTTTCCTATTATTTAAAATCAAGTTTTGGAGTTTTATATCAACCAATTACCGTGTAATGCATAAATTTTAGAGTTCTTAAGTCAACCATTTTTATAAATAGTTACAAGAATTACAACTATCAGATTTGTTTACGATAATCTACATAAGCATTAAATTCTTTTTTTTCTGGAGAATAGGATCCTCAAGGGCCCTCATTTTACATTGTTTGCCCATTAAAGCAAAGATAGTGTCTCCTTAAGATCAATACTAATTTGTATTGAAGGATAATAAATTGGACCTTTAGGTGATTTCTGTTTTTAGGTACTATATTGACCCTCCTCCTTCAATTAAACCGGCTAAAGTATGAAGGCAAATTTATTAATCAACATTTAATTACTTCATGTTAGAAACGAAGAGTAGAAAATAATCTAACTCTCATTATTTAAAATAAGACTTATAACCATAAAATTTTGGGTCGTAAGAGTCTCTGAAGCATTTTTAATGTATATTTCAAATTTAAATAACTCCTGCTATAAAAGATAATAAAAATTACCTATATCCTCTTTCCAGCAATTGGCCAAATTTTAGATGCTGGGCAGTATATTTACCAGCTAAAACAGGCGATTAATGGATAAAAACATAGAAATAGAATGAATAACTACAAGCTTCACCAATACAGCTAAAATTTAATGTAGTTTCTTCGACCCGGTGTTCTCAGGTATTTGCTATAGTACGGTTTATCAAGGTTTATTGGCTCCTAAAAAACGTACTTACCCTGAAGATGGTAAAAAGCAAATAATGCAAGGGTCTACACTACAGTCCGCTATGGACTTTGTAAATCCGCAGAGGAGATAAAGGGTTCAACCTGTCCTGCCCACCTTCTATACAAGGGCGGAGAAAGTTTATGGGCTACACTAGGAGGTCTAATAAGTAAAAAACTTTGCTATTTAATTCTAGGAAAATCTTGCCGAGAGTAAAAAAAATAGTAGTACCTACTTAAAAACGGACCTATGGTCTTCACCCCTATAAGGAGGCTCGCGTGGTAGTCTCGAGGATTCCCAGTTTTATGACCAAATTATTTGGGTTTCCTGCATATTAGTTCTCATAACTGATATAGTTCTCACTACTTTAAACTACATTTGCTTAAGTATACTTTAAGAAAATTAAAAGGTCTAATAATTTTTCACTTACGCTGATTTCTTATTTTTATAGCATAGCTTGCGAAGCACCGAAGAGATTTCATGCGATATAGCGAAGTGTAATTTCAAAAAATTACATCTTTTTAACGGCTTACCTTAAAATGAACCTAAATAACGGCAAGCCTGATATACCGTAAAGGTAATAAATAATTATAAAGGCTTCTCCAATTGGAAACAGAGTTTCTTTTACTATTAGGCTATTTTTTAGCAATACTATTTTTAGTTCTATTTTTTTTGGCTCCTACAGAGCAAGCTAAACGAAAAGTTGCTTTATTTTACAATATACCTTTTACATCCCATATAATTCTTCAATGATTATATTTCATACAAAGAATATCTTGAAAATTTTATCAATTTACATATAGATGGGTTTATCCATAATACATAAGTTACAAAAACTCTTTTACTTTAGATTTTTTGTGTTTTAGTTGTAAAATTTTCCATCATAAAATTCAACTTTTACTATTTAAAACCCTCTTAAGTTATATAAAAGGCGGATAAACATCTACTTTAGGTAGTTTCTGATGCTAAATCTATGCATAGAATTTTGTATAGGTTTGTCGTAAGAGAAAAATTTCACTTTATAGTATCTATCAAATTTTGTTAATCAAGGCGTTTATTAACTAAGAATTCTTGTTTTAAAGGTAAGATATTTATCTTTGATTCTATAACGACTATTCTTGAATCATTATATCATGGAAGTAGAACATCAAGAATTTTTGATAGTTTTTTTTATTTTACCATTCCTCAAATACGAAAACTTCATTAAATCCCTTTAATAGGTAATCGTTAATTCACAACTAGACTTTAGATTAATTTCAATAGAGGCTGTGCATATTTTCTTAGTTAAGCCTTGCAAGGCATCAGAAGAAATAAAAGAGAAAAACAAAAATTTTTTTAAAGTAAGGGTTTATTATTGGTCGACTAATAATTATTAGCTTTATGTTAGGATTATAACTATTCAAATTTTTACCGTTCATAGTCACTATATTTACCTCTTTGATTCAAATCATCCTGGCAAGAATTTATAAGGGGAAAATTTTTATTTTTACGAGGAGAAGCATTCCCGATAAAAGCGCAAGTAGGGGAGCCATTTTTTTTTTATTAATATTGGTTGATACCTTAATCCATAACCTTCGTTAGGGCAGGATACTAAACACGGGTTTTTCTGCTGTTATCTTTTTTTCGGCTGCTGTATTTTACAAGTAAAATCAGCTCATAGGAAACCTTTTCCACTAATATATTTATTGCCTTTTTGATTCAAAAGCCCTTGGTTTTTGGTTTTGCCATCATCGGGGACCCCCTCCCCATTAAGAGGCTAAGGAAAATTACCCAAATCCAACCTATTAAAGGCTGGCAGAACCCAGAAAGAAAATGCACAAAAATGGCGTGCGGGTTACAATCTTACTTTATGTATCAACTGGTTTTTTGAAGATTGGAATTGAACCTCCCCTGGGTCGACTATTTCCTAAATCCTTTATTAGAAACTTGAAAATAGCTGTACCCATATCGCTGGAAAATAAAGCAAATATTATAGTATAAAGTCCTATATTCTTTAGCGTTAGGAGAATTTAATCTCTTTCATAACATCGATTTTAGCCTTTATATTTCGGCGATATTGCTCCTTTTTTTGAGTCATCCTTCTTCTTGTATCATATTGAAAAATGATAAAAATATTTTGAGGTAGTACATTTAATAAGAGGTGTTATTACAGTTTAACCTATAAAGAAAATAGTCAACTCATGGGAAGCATGTATGTTGTATCACTCTAACAGAAATTCTTTACATTTTCGTAAAGGACTATTCTATATTTTAGCTCTCACCTAAAGATAAAATTCGAATATTGACACCCACTTGCATTACATTAATGCCCCATAAGTTAAAATAGCGGCAAGGCTATATTTTATAGAATGAGTATATATTTATAAATATATTTCTTATTATATATATAAGTAAATTACTTAAGAATTCTAGTATTAACTTTCCACTATCAAGTAAAGATTATATGGGGAAATTGACCTCATACTAATGATTTGGCAATCAAAGTGAAATCCATTACAACATAATGCTTTTTTCATATTAGAAGAAAGATTATATACAAATATCTATTTAGGTAGACCCTAATGACAAGAAGATAAAAAAAACAAGCCCAAGTATTACTATAGATCTAATCTTAGTTTCAATCTTAAGTTTATTATATTTTGATATAAGCCTTATTAGATATTTTCTAATTATGCCAAAACAGAAATTAACACGACAGAAGTAGGAAAAGATATATAACTGTACCTGATTGTCCAAGCTTCCTAAAATGACTTTACAAACATGTTTAGTCTAAATTCGCCGTTTAATATCAAAGAAGTTTTAAACAAACACATAGGAACATTATTGCTTATCAAGGTCTTGGAATGTATAACTTTAGTTCTATACCTAAATCTTAGCTTTAGGCAGTACAAAAATAATTTATAATGAACTACAACTAGCTATAACACCTTAATAATTGTAATTAGTACTAGTCTAATTATAGGAATAAAAAGTATAAAATAGCATTCTTTGGCACTTTAGCAGCAGGTGTTTGGCAAGGATTAGCCATTAATGGTTATCACCTATTTCTCCCTAAATACATTTGGGCATAAGAAAATACAAACAGTACTTATAAAACTAAAAAATTAAAAGAGAATTAGTTAATTTAAAAATCTTTAAATAGTAGTAAGTGAGTGCGAAAGGTCTTGGATCATAGTAACCCAGGGTACCCCCTAAAAGGTTTATAGCTCCAGCCCGAATCGTCGCAAGCTATTATAATGCATTTAGGTACTAATGCTGCTATAACAAAGGGTATACAAAGTGTAGACGAAGAATCGTTTAAGTGCGTTATTGACAGATAAACCTCCTTAGATGACAATAGTAATGGGATTAGATTTTTAATTTATACTTTATATCTAATTCCAGATATATTTAGACTATGTCTTAAATTTTTATAAAGGGCGGCGCTTTAGTTGGAATCAAATCGCTTCCACCTGCTCGCAGCAGCAGCCAGTTCTAAATTTTAGGGGTTCTCGCTGTTAGCTTATTGTTGGTACAACTCACTTATTAGTCGTTTGAAGGTTCTTAATTCTATTTATTGCTGATTGGCAGTAAAGACCCAATTTAAAGTTCCGGCTACAAATATTAATAAGGGAGGCTATCTAATTTTAACGTTCCTTTGGTAATTTTCCCCTTTTCCCCAAACAATAAATTTATGTTTAAGGGAGCCCGTAGTACAGTTTAAAGGGATATTTTAATCTTGTTATACACCGGATGCTATTTTGTAAAGAATTGTTTGAACATTTAGTGTTTGGAATGGTATTTACCCCTATCCAAAAGGAATGTAAACCATTACAAGAAAGGAAATTTATAACAGTTTTGTCTATCAGGACCATTCGACTACACTAAATGATGAGCTTGTAGTTATGATAGTATTCTTTTTCTATTAGTATTAATACCTAATTTAAATGCTTTAAAATTAAATTAATTATGCCATATCCTTTGTTTTAATTTGGAAACAGCCAATATTATTACTTTTAAGCAAAAAATGAACCTTCGAAGCATGTAAATCCCTATTTATTCCATTATTGGAGAAATGTAACCAACATGGTGTAATCAATGCATACTAAGAATTTTAACACATTAATTACTATTTTCTTTCAGATGGTATTTCAGTATATGTTTTAAATATTATTTTTTTAATATATGCTAGCTTACATTAAAATTGATTTACTCTAGTTTCTACGGTTAGGAGAATTATACATATATGAATTAGTAAGGGAAATAAATACTGTTTGTAATTTCAGTTTCTATTTATTACTAGTTTACATGGTTGGGTTTTCAAATCCCTTATATATATTTATACTGCCTATAGTTTTAAAAAACCAGAATGGAATATCTTAAAAGTAGAAAATCATTAATTGGTAAAGAAATTAAGTCAATTTTATTGGGTTTTATCCTCTTAAGTTTGTCTAGTTATTCTAGTATATACCCATCTCCATGCTATTAAAGCCTATAAAAAAAGCTAAAAAAGCCGAGGAAGGTTTAATTATAGATCTTTATTTTTAAAGTTTTTCTATTCTGTTTTAAAAGCGTTTTTATGTGACATCGCCTAAATGGAGGCAATCTGATAATAAATATTATGCAAACCAAATAGCGGGCCAAATTAACATAAAAGACTGTATTTTGGGTTTTGATCTCAACTCACGTCTTGTCCCTATTCAAAGGTATAGCACCATTAAGTTAGTAATTCAACTGTGGCACCAAAGGCTCATTTGACCCGTAAGGTAAAAAAACATACAAACTTTTACTTTTTTATATTAAAAAGCTGTAAAAGTCGTTTCTGGTTCAATATTACCCATTTATCTCAAAATCATAAAGATAAAGAGTGCCGACTGTCTCTTAAGCAGCCGTTTCGAGCTATTACTGAGTGACCAGCCTGTCCGATTCTATAGGAAACCGACGATCTTGGAATACTAATTGGTATATTATTCAGTCGTTTTCCAAGTATTGCCCAAAGGAGATTATTAGGATTTCTTCAATGACCCTTCAGGTCATTTTCTGCTTTTAAAGTTTTATTTTTTTCCCATATAATTACTATAAAAACTTTATAATCACAGGACTAATAACTATAAATATATATTTGCTATAATCAACAATTAAAAACGTCCTATTTTAAATAATTACGTAGAACTTTTTTAACGTGTTTTTGTATAGTCTTTAGCTTGCAACAACGTTAAAGCTTCTCCTGTTTCAATATACTGATTTAAATTCACCTAAATATATGATTAAGTTTTATAACAATAATTGATTAGAATTCTTTATTCATATCTTTAAATCCCCTGTTCTGTATTATTTACATCTTTTCCTAGGTTAGACTGACTTGTTCCATAGACTCCTTATTTGTTTTATAAAAAGGGTTTTTGACCTCTGGTTTAAATCTCCATTGCGTTTTTCTACGTTTGTTTACTATATTGTAGCTTTCATTTTTATTCTAGTTACTTCTGTATGTTATAACACAACTAGATCCCGGCTTCAGTTTAATATATTAATAGATCAGGTAAAGAGAACTTTTATATAAAAGTCTTCTTAATTTTGTATAGATTTCTTATTATTTTCTTGCACAAGTATTTCTGAAAAGAAATCTAAAACAATGAAAGAAAAGTTAGTATACCATATTTTATCAACACGTGAACATTTTCAGGAACTTTACTACCCTTACAATAGAATTAAATGATTTGTAACCCTTTAGGAAGTATCTTCCGTAGAAGCAGATCCTATTATAACTAACTTTCAAGTTCTTTTGATTTACAACTCAATAAAATTAAGCCCCAAAGTCCTTTAGTCTTCTTTTTAGCAATATTTTTACGAACAAGAAATCTTCACCTAAATTTAACTAAATAAATACAGGTTTATTATTGTTTAGAAACTTAAACAAGTTTCTTCTTTTTCCATTTAGGATTATATTGATGCTCAAGAAATAATATCTTGTCTATTGTGTAACGGTTTTAATTATTATTACTATATAATATTGTAAAATCATTTGGGCTAATTTTAAGAAACCCAAGAAACTGTCCCTACCATAAGGATAAGGATTTATAGCTCTCTATCTACCAAAGCTAATGTCTAGGAGGCTCTATATGATGCAGTTAAAGGAACCCTACTTATTGCAAGTCACATAAGAAAAGAATTGCTGAAAGGCTGTATACCTGTGTAAATAAATGAAATTAAGTCAAACCGTTTGATACGGGTCACGCCATAGATATGCATCAACGAGCTTGAATGCTTCAGCTATACTAGGTTATAATGCATAGTATAAAGTTCACCTGTAAATAATTGGTATACCTAGCAAAGCCTAGTAAATGGAACCAAAACTTTCATAGATAATTTTTATTGGGTTGGTTGCGAAGTCGGAATTAAAATAAAGCGAATAACCTAGACTTTTGTAAGAAAAGTTGACTTTTAAATAAATTCTCATAGTTCGTTATTTTTTAAATTAAATAACAATAGATACTTATACATAACACAACCTACCTTGGACTTTATTTAGAGAATAACTATAGTAGTACACACTAAAGTCTAAATTCTTAATATCCATAGTTCGTGCTTAATGCCTGAACGGGAGGCCAGCCAGCACTGTTCGCCCTACGTGATTGGTTATTTTAATAATAATTTTAGGCTGGTATTTTAAGCTGGTTAAAAGTTATATTCTGTTCTTAAACGCAACTAATAGAAATACCTGATCATTTTCAATATATTATATATTATATAAATATATACGTGCAAATCTTTGCAACTTTATAATTTCTTGCATTTAAAAAACAATAAAAGCTCTAGCGCAGAGCCTACTAACTCTAGGCCACCTATTCAAGTACTTTTATAATTTAGTGTAAAAAAAGATAAACAGTGTTCGGTAGATAATACGGTTTAATCACCCACGCTAACTCGAATAACAGGCATTCGACCACTGTTGCTTTTTCAAGTACTAATTAATACATTAACCTTTTTTAGCCTCATGCTCAGTATTTTCTTAATGTTATTTTCTATCTATATCACTAATTTGATCTGATCACTTTTGTTCTTTTGACCCTTTACTTTCATCTTCTCAGCCTAATAATACCATATGCATTTCATTTTTTTCTTTTTCTACCTCCTTTACGTTTTTCTTTTACATCTTCTTAGACAGTACTGTAACATTTTTCTGCTTTTTCTATCCTTTAACCTTTGTTTTTTACATCTTCATTATCCGATTCTTTGGTTGCAGCCAAAAATATCCAATCTAATCTGTCCTTTCTACAAATCATTTCTTTGAATCTGGTCGCGAACCCAGAAGCTTCCAGTCAAATTTCGGCCAGTTGGAACTACGTGTAGTGTTGAGCATAAGGAGCGGTCCCCTGTTGGTCCTAGTCTTGAGGTGAATCGGGGACCAGGGTGGGCAGATGGTCCAGCCTTGAGGAGATTTCTGCCTCATGCACCCCCCCTTCAGATGAGTTTAAGTTGCTCCGACTCTATGATACTCTTCTTGCCGTTTCAGCTTCTGCTAACTTCCTAGTCAGCTTAGCTTTTCTAAAGAAGATATAGATCCTCTCTTACTCATCTTTTACACAGTTTGTCTGGATCTACTCGACACCCGAACGTCACCAGAATACAACGTTAGCTGTCTTTGAGTTTGACATTTCTCTTTTTTTCCCTTTCTAATTAAGCCTCCTGTCTCTGCCCGATCACTTTATTCTAGATTGAGCCGATCCTTAGACCCGAATAAAAAAGGTTCGTAGAGAAAAGATTTCTTGATATAAGAAACCACCTATTGGGGATTGAAGTTGTACATAAAACAGTGGTTTGTTATATATATTCGGGGGAAACTCTAGCGCCTCAGATTTTTTTTTATTGGAACCCTGATAGACCAACAACTTTCCTC
>JACYFI010001728.1:0-10807 GCA_020975735.1 Ophiocordyceps xuefengensis | reverse complement strand
GGCAAAAAATAGAACAAGAACTAAAATAGATTGGCTTAAAATAGCATGAATAGTTAACGAACTTTGGTTCAATTGAAAGGGCCCTTATCTTAAATTTTATTAGCTTAGGTAGATCAAGGGCTGCCTTACCTTAGGTATTTTATAAGGAATGCCCTTAAAAAGGGTAAATTTTTTAATTATTCACTTCGCTATTTGGCATGGAAGTCTCTCGGCCTTTGCGGAAAGCTATGCTTAAAAAAAAAATAGCGAAAGTTGAAAATTATATAGACCTTTTAATTTCTCTTAAAAGATCCTTAAGAAATGTAGTATAAGTATGAAAAACTTAACTAGTTCTGTGGGAGAACAAAAATAATGCAGGGAAACCCAAAGTAAATTTTGTATACAATGGGGATCCTCAAGGAGATACATCGCGAAGACCCCCTTATAGGGGTGAAGACAAAGTCCCGGTTTCTTAGTAGGTAACTACTTAGTTTTAATTCGGCACAGAATCCCCTAGATTAAATAACCATAAGTTTTTGATTATTCACCTCCTAGTTTAGCCCTATTAAATTTTCTTTCCGCCCATTAACAGAAGGTGGGAGCAGGGACAGGGTGAACTATTTTTTATCCTCCTCCTGTAGGATTAACAAAGTCATAGCTGACCTAGTGTAGACTTGCTTAGTAATTTGCTTACTTCTTTTCCAGGTGTAAGTAGTTATTAAGGAGCAATAAATTGATTAACTACTATAGCTAATAATCTGAGAACACCGGGTATAAGGAACATACATTAAATTAGCTTATTTGGTGTGAGTGTAGTTAATTAAAGCTCATTTTATGTTACTTATCATTACCTGTTTTTAGCTAGTAAATACTGCCAGCTCTAATTTGGCAATTGCTTGGAAAGGAGATATTGTATTATTATGATCTTTATCCAGGCAACGAATGTTTAATAAATTTTGAATATTAAAAATCTTCAGAGCTCTAACGGCCAAAATTTAATTGATTTAAAAGTCCTTATTTAATAATAGAGAGTAAGATTATTTCTAGCCTTTCGTTTTTTAATGATAGTATATTAAATTGATTAATAAATTTTGTCTCAATACTTAGCTAGGTTTAAATTGAAAGGAGTTTTGGTACCATAATAGTACCTTAACAACAGAAAATCAACCTAAAGGTACTTATATACTTTCCTCGAATGACAATAGTATTGATTTAAGAGACTTATCCTTTAGCTTTATTGATACAATCTTAAATTAGGCCCTGGGATTCTATTTCCAGAAAAAAAGGATCTAAATGCTAGTATTAACGATTACCAAATCTAAGGTGTAATTCTTTAACTCAGTTATAAAATTATTACTCAGAACTCTAAATTTATTTGCTTTACATAGATTAATGTGATTGATTTAAACTAAAACTTTGATTTTAAATATAGAAAAAAAAGTAAAGATATAAGTAATCTAAATCTAATCAGTGATAGGAGGGTTTATAGAGCGGACGACATATTTTTCAGTCAGGTCGTACTCTTGGCTAGTAAATCCCTCAAAATTAGAACGGTTAAATTTGAATTTCCTCAAAGACAACGATCATATAATGAGAGAATTTGAAAATCTGAGTTTAGATTCGCGGAGTTTTTATTATCCAAGCAGTAAAAATAATTACGAGAAAATAAACCCAAACCTGAATCACAGAGTTAGAAAAACTACTAATTGTAACGGTTACTTAATTTTTAATTAGAATAATATTGGAAGAATACCTTCAATTTTAAGGTAAAATATGTTGAAATGTTATAAAGGATTGAAGAAAAGTGTTGTCAATATTTTGGACCTTAAAAAAGCTACGCAAAACCTGATCTATTAAAGCTATAGTAGAAACAATAGATTCTCAGATGAATATACTAGAAAGAATTTAGTTGAAGACATTAAAGGAATTCGTGTATAACTTATAAAAATAAAAATAGTCCTAACCATATGCGCTACATATTTGGTATCTACTTTTACCCAACTCTTTTGTTTAAAAAGGTTTAATTAAACCATGAGGACCTGGTCTTGACCTGGATTCAAAAATTGATTTTATGGGGTATTACAAATGATTATATACAGACAGAAACTTCAATACTTTCATCTTTGAAGGTACTGGTGGTGGTGATCTATAGTATTCCAACCCATCTTTTCTCTAAAGATATTTTATGTAAAAATATACATTAAAAGCCTCTTCATCACTTTTTGTGTTTGTTTCTAAGCAGCACACCCCACCCTATAGCTAAAAAGAAAATTAGCTAGGATTAATGAACCAGAAAGTTCGATGTCAATGTGGTGCTAGGGCTTGGAGTAGGCTAAAGCTCAAAATCAAAGTTCCAAAAGATAATTTCATTTGTAAATGTTATATGATTTTTTTTATTAACTTGGGTTATTGTTCATAGGTCCTATTCTTATATTAGCTTATTTTTGTTTGTTCAAGGGTTTTTAGTTTCTTGAAACAGACAAGCGCTAAGGATGCAGCGCTATTTTTTTGTGTGTGCCGGGAAGGCTTGCCTTGCAATAAAAAAAATATAGCTAAGCTGAATTCCTAAAAAAATATTCCTATATTTTTTATTTTAGGGGGTTAATTCCTTTTTTTTATTTTTATATTCGTAAACATATAACTGTCTAGTTGTCTAGATGAGAAACGTGCTAAAAAATTAGGGAGCGTTAGTGTTATAATTAGCTGAATGATTACAATCTAATATTAAATTTGCCCCCTGAACTCTGTTTTTCAAAAGGGTAACTAACTAATATAGGGTTTAGCTGGAACTGTAGGAGTAGGTTAAAAGCAATACTACAAATTGTAAAAATTCCTTCGTACCTCCCTTTTGCTAAGTTTTAGTTATAATGGGCAGCAGGAAGGGCCTAGCGGGAGGATTACAGTTACCGCGTTAATAACTAATTCAAAGATCTATAGAATAAAAGATACATTCCAATCCAATATCTATTAGTGGTTCTGAATAATACCAATATTAATGATGGAACATTAATGGACATAGTAGTGCCTTCAATCCAACCTTCAGCAGATATAGATACAGTGGAAATGAAGTTTTAATTTAGAAGCCTAATTACTGATTACATATTTGTTATTAATATATATAATTTGAGCTATTTAAGTTGTATGTTTAGCATATGATTCTGAAAATTGGTTTGAAAATTAACAATATATTAAAAATATTATTTGGGGAATGTGTTCAGTCTTATATTACCTTAAAAGCCTACTACTCTATCTGAGGTAAAAGCAATAATTTTTTTAGATTGTATTAGGTTTAATTTTTAATTCTAGTAGTATATCCAGGCGTTTATATATAGAGAATTTTTTCCATTAATATTGATATTTAGTGAAATTGTATTAGAATCTAAATCTAAAATAATTCTTAATTATTAACTATAGGCCCAGGCTGGCATGTTTTCACCATCTCACTGCAGCAATAAAAGTCTGTAAAACAAAATTACATATGAAAAATTAGGGAAAGAGGTCTATGTAAACTATTTAATACGATTAAAATAGGAAAAAAAAAGTCAAAGGTTTAGTGCAACCTATAATTTATGAGGGAGAATGTAAATTATATAAAAGCACCGTAAAATAAAAAATATTGAAGGGGGCTGCCGCTATTTCTTTGGTGAGGTACGGGGCGTGCCTTACAAGAAAAGATATTTAGCTAAAGCTCTTAATAACCTTAGTTTAGTTAATACTTTATTACTACTAGCTTGTACCTACAAAGAAAAGCTAGTAACCAATCTTAGCCAAACACCTTGGTGTAAAACGGGTCATAATTTTAACGTTTTAAGACCGGTCGGTTATTTAAGTGAGTCGCTACAGACGTTCACCGGGTGGTGGTGGCTGGAATAGCTGCTCAATGTTCAGTTCGAATACCTTCTATTATTTAAATCATTTGAGCTTGCATGTGGGGCCGATCATACACACACATCATAAACATAAAAGTTAAAATTAGAAGTATTGGATTCTCGGTCCTCCCCGGGTTTATATTTTAATTATAACCAGGTTTCGGTATAAATTTAGTCAACAATATCAGCTAAGCTCTAGTAAACCTATATTGGTGTACATAGGATGGGTTTACAGCTAATGATGTCTATTAGGAATATTAGATTTATGTTTGAAGTCACCCACATGATATACCGTAGTACTGACGTGAGAGAAAACTACTAAGTTCTTCCGGTAAAATCTTCCTAAGGTGCTGGAAACTATTGAAAAATAGCCACTCGGTGTTTACGTTATTGAAACATCTATTTACTTTTCAGTAAAATCAGCAATAACTTTCTATTCTGTAAAATGCTAGGGCAGACAACTAAAAGACTAATGATTTAAATAGTACGATATTAACCTGAATTTTTGGTCATTTACTAAATATAGAACCCAATCTTACAAGATAAGGAAATTGGGTTAATTCCTAAGCCAGGATTAACTAGAAAGGTAAAAGGGTTGAATTTACGAGTGTTAAAAGAATTTCAGGAATGTTTTAACAATCTGAAAATTACAATTTAGCAAATTTATTAAAACAAGTAGGGTATGGTCGTATAGATAAAATGAAGATAAAAACGGATGAAAAATAATTTGTATAGAAAAACAAAGGTTTTGTTATTATATACTTTAATAAATGGTAAATTTCTACCTGAATCTAAGTAAGATCAAACGATCCGGGCTTAATTACAGTAATATATTTGAATATATAGAGTTTTCCACATTAAAAAAAAGAATATTCTTGAGATAATTTTATGATTAGCTGGGTTTTTAGTCAAGTCTTGGTTGTTTTCTATATTTAGTTGTTAAAAGCCCAAGGAGATGAAATTGGGGATAAGCGCAGATAGAGTATCTATAAAGACAAAAAGGATACAATTACCTATAGGAGAGCTTATACCTTTACATTAAAAAACGGGTGATGTTAACTCAGATAGCTCCAGGTACATGGTCTTCATAAAAGCTCCGATTTTATCACAAACCGCTCGATTACTATAGTACTTCGGATAAGTATCATCGGTTTTGGTGGAAATATGTAAATTTATTAAGGTTAGAAAAGTATTTAGCAAATGATTAAGATGAAGGGTAAGCATTTTAAACAATAGAAGGTATAAAAAACACAAAGTATTGAACTAAAAGGGATCTTCAGAGCAAATACGCAAGAAATTAATACAGATAAAAAAAAATAAAAACTTTTTGAGCCCAAGCTGTTTTTCCTGATTTTTATTTTATCTAGTTTATTTTAGCGGCAGTAAAACATACCAACAACGGCGCACCCAAAAAATAAGAAGGCTAGCCAGCGTGTAACTCGCACTTCCGATTTTCTCTTCCTGTGACACAGCAATAAAAATTTGCATGCTCCCTTCTTAGGTTTTTCATTTTCATCATCAGGAGGGTGAAGAGCTATTCTTGTAAGGAGATTACGGGGAACATAAGCACATTAGTTCGGTAGGGGGATTCCTTATTTTTTTATAGTGCAAAGCTACGTTAGCTGGCTTTAAAAAAAATATACAAGGCACTGCAACACAAAGCCAAAACATAAATAAAAACACAAATAAAAAGTAAGCAAGAAAAGCATTAAATATAGCTTCCTTAACATTTATAGGGTATTTAGCGATTGATCTCCTTTGCTTGTACCTAAGCTTTATCTTGGGTATATGGCAAATATACATATGTTAGGATCTAGGGTTCAGGATCAGCGCCTAAACGTTGGCGAGTACATCTTTTAACGTTTAGGTACAGAAGAAACGGGTTTATGGGTGTACCATCAGGAATAGGAGCTTAATACATACAAGCACCATGTTTTCAAAAGCTTCTATGTAAAATAGGTTTGTAATGGGTATTGGTGCTTTCTGATAAAACTACCCTGATGTTAGTAGCTATGCTCAAATTTATATACATATGATACGGTCCTTGGGGACTAGAGCTTTGTTTTACAGCTCAAACATTAATAGAGCAGGTTACCTATACAGGGTAAAATTATTTTTCTTGGTTAGCTACTGCCTACGGTTTTTGGCTCTATTAAAATGACACCTTCAAATGTTATTTTTCATTTAGGTTTCGTTTTTTATGTTTACCAAATCGGAGGGTTAATAATCCACCCTTAGCTCTCCGCTTTTAAAAGATACTAATCTGCTGAAATAGATTCTTAGAACAATTTGCAATTACTAATTTCTTTTAAGGATAAAAATGACCAAATGAAATTTTTAACCATCAAGCAGGAAAAACCAACAGATGAATTTCTTTAGTAGGATCCTTTGGAGACTACACGTAACCATTAAAAAGTAATATATTTACAGTAATGAAGATATAGTTCCATGAAATAAAATATAAATTAATAACAGTTAAGAAAACTTGAGACCAAAGTCTAATTCTGAACGACAAAAAAGAGGCAGTCCTTGGCGCCTCTAAATCAGTTTACAAACCTATAATATTAATGAATTTTGGAAAAGAGCATAGAGCTTTAATATTTAAACAGAAAAAGATATAATCAGGTGTATATTGTATAATTAATAATGAATAAATAAACACGTATAAACATAGGGAAGCTCTATACATATAGCTAATAGGAATGAACAACTAATCTTAATACTTCCTTTTTAAATAGTAACACAAACCTCTAATTATGCCTTATAATAAAAGCTTATAACTTAAAATACTGAAAAGAGTAATTTCTCACTCTTGAATATTACAATATGTAGGATATTAAACGACTTGAAACTAATAGGAAACTTTTCTATATAACAAATTGTTAGTTACCTTTACTAATAATTGAACTGAACAAGGTTATTCCCGAACGGGTTATGGTAAAGTACAGAAAGAAAACTATAAAAAAACCTGTTTACTCTTTTAGCCTAGATAAAGTACACTCGGTTTCAACTAAATGGCTAATGGTTTAGACGTTAACTAGGAGAGAATAATCTCCTTTTTATGACTTCCGCAATACAAAAACCATTTTCTTGTAGATGAGAAGACGTAAAATATAGGAAGCTAGTTGCTGCATATCCAGTATATGTAATATAAATTTTATTAGAGAGTTATTAGACATATTTCCTCTTTTACTTACTTCTCAAATTAACTTAAATCTAATCACCGATCATTTGTAGTGTGATTAAGAAAATAAATTATTTAGGAGGTAATTGGTATTTTGGCTATATACCCGAATAATATTGAAAGATCTACCTAATTATTAAAAGACATTGAAATTTTTAATATTTGTAAAAAGTTGATATCATAACACTAAACAAAACAATAGGCCTTAAAAAAAGGTGCCGATATTGTCCGCTTACGATTGCTGAATAAACTTTATGTAAGTAAAAAACTACGATGGAATAACAGAGTAGCCTTAATAGACTTAAACTTTATGCAAATTACCACTACTAAAGAAAAGTGCATTAAAATAAAACAGAATATTACAAAAAAATTATTTATTAGTTATGAAAGATTAAAACATTTATATTTATTCGTAAGGTGAGTTGTTGTTTTAAGTTAATGCTTCCACTTAGATTGAGCCACTTCCACGATACAGTTTAAGTATAGGATTAAGTATACCCAATATTTGTTATGATCAGATAGAAAGCCAAATTTCTTGTACGTTAGTGGTAATAATTGCAGTTTATAATGATTTTATGTGATTAACAATAACTATAAAACATAATATAAAAATGTTTTGAGGTAAGGCTAATGGGACGCGACGGCGTATTCAAGTAAAACCTTTTACCGTAACGGTCCTTTACATATTCAGACTAGTTTAATTAAATTATCTAACCGTTAAATCTAATTATATATATTCTGTTGAGATTGCTAAAGTAGCAGGTGGAACTGTTTACGATTATGGAAAAGAGGCTGATGGTTATTTGAGTTGTAAAATAAAAAGGAAGAAATATTGAAATAATAACAATATGTTGATATTTTATCCTCCTTTAACTTATCAAAAAAACTTGTTAACCCTTGCCAATAATTTAAAAACATGTTTAACCTTAAAAACTTCAGTTAAGAAATAAATACGTATTCCCCCAGAGCTACTAATTTAAAAGAGCAATATGCTAATTATAAATGCTAATTTTTAAGGCACCTACTTACTATCTAAGCTTTGATTATCTGGTTTTATTAGAAGCGAGGGTTGTTTTGCTCTATTCCAGGATCGAGGAAGCAAATCTTTCTCAATAGGACAAATTTACGAACGTTTTATTTAATAGATTATATAAACAGGTAGTTTTGCATGTACAAATAAGAGTTTCGTAACCCTTTATTGATAACTTCTATTTGTTATTAGAAGTATATCAGAAAAGCATTTTAGCTAAATAGTGGCACATTGGGTACTAATCTATACTTTGTTAGGGGAGAAAGTTCTGAGATCTTTAGAAAAATTTCAAAAAAATCTTTTTACAGTGTCGTGTGGTCATGTCAGCGTGAAAATTCATACGTGTATTCCGGTTAAAATTATTATTAACTTTTGCTAACGGTTGACGCTTATATGTTTTCTTTAATGGGGCAAAAGGAGTACAGGGGTAGTGATAAAATGGTCCCCTACCCCATTTAAGGTAATACGTGAAACCCAAAGTAACTAAATTTCACAACCTTATTTCGATAGGATCCGTAGAGATAAACGTGCAATTACTAAATTTTATTAGTTAAAATCATTTAGATAAAGTTATAGGTCCGGATTCCACTGGTGGCAGTGTTTGTATTGTAAAATATTTGAGGCAACTATTACTGTCTATCCGTAATTCCTCCAAATGGCCTCGATAAATTTCTCATTATTCTGAATGAACTATTGCTGGAAACTATGTTATAGTTAATTATTCCTATTATAATTAATTACTACGTATTTCCTAGATGCAATGGAAGCTTTAATTCTTCTATAAATTGTGAAATATAATTATACTATGATCTATCTACTTAAAACTTAGTATTTAGAAATACAATCAGCCAGAAACTATAAAGGATTTCAGGAGACTATACGTCAATCATTTAAATTCGCCTTTTCTTACAATATTTTTTCTTGCATTTTTTTTTATTATTATATATAATTAAGAAATTAATACTGAACCAGCGGACAGTGGGACATAACGCAAAGAAAAATAAAAGCTTCGCGGCCTGGAAACCGACGCGCACAAAAGGTATTTTAATACTAATAATTAAGGATAACACCTTCATACTAATTTCTATTCCTGATTTACGGGAATATGAGGCAAGGGACATTTTGATTTAGGAAATCTTCTTCTAAAAAATTAGTATTAAAAGGCATTATTCTATACAGATTGCATAAATAGAGATAAAAGGCAACTTTAACACTTAGTTCAAAAAACACTTTACATATAGGGTTAAAATATCAATCATAAATATAAATATTTTATTCTACATATATAGTACTTAATGACAAAATAATAGATGATTTATTTAGTAATAAATTAAATGGTATTAACATTGAGATTAAGTGTGATCGTTTTTACGAAAATACGCTCGTGTTTATATACATAGTTTCCAAGTTTACACCTGATTATAAATATTAAATGTAGATGATCTATTTTTTCACGGGATTGAATGATGTCATAGAGTTTCTATGAGTCATCTTTAATTTTATTGTACATAGAATTTGAAGGTAATTCACAAAGTAAAAGGCATAATATTTATACATCAAATGATCCTTTAATCGATTTTAATACCCCTTTTGTTAAACCATTATACACAAAAATACAGTAAAATCTCAAATATAATAAACTTTTTAAATTTCCAATCAAGGTTAAAGGTCAATGACATGTTTGTATATTGAGGTATCTTGTATTGGTTAATTAGATTATACTCTGATTATAAGTGTTGTATAAGAGTTAGTTTAAATAAAAAAAAGTTATATCTATTCGTGATTATAAAAATTCAAAATTTGATACTATGTGAATGAAAATAAAATTTAATCAAGATCTTTTTGTTAAAATGAATTCAATACAGAAATCCTTTTATGAATAGAGTCTCTTTATATCAAAATTTTGCGTGTTCACCTGCGAGCTCTTAAAGGAAGAGATAGTCCAATAAAAGGGGCATTTGCCCATTGTATTAATGCGATATCAGTAGTATTATAATTTTATCCGAAGCCTGTGCTTTTTTTTTAAATATGCTAAAAGGAATCATGTATATCTTTGCTTCGTTTGCCAACTTGCCCACTTTAATATTATGATTTTTACACATATTCTAAGTAGAAATTATTTTGCTTGCTTATAATATTTTCTTGAAGGGCAAGCCTTGCTTGGACCTCTGGCACGTATGGAAAATATTATAAAATGATATATTGTACGGGCTTTGACTTCAACTCCGTAGACATAGGTATTTTTTAAGAATTTATAAATTATATTGCCTAGGCGGATTTTCGCATATCCTCGTCGAAGCACCACTTAGCGTTTAAGCACCCCTCGCATGCTACCGGCCTAGGGAATCAATGTAATAAAAAATTACAAAATAACGTCCTTTATATGTTTTTATACTAAGGTAGGTATTTTTTTTACTTTAAGTATGTAATAGGTAGTGATAGTTAGTATTAAATATATCTATATCAAATTTTGTTGCACCTATGCTTATTAATATCTGATTAAATGATTATAAACTCATGATTTTATATAAGAAATTAAGGTATTCAAGACAAAATCACCCTTTAAAATTTATATTTATTCCTTTTAAATATTTATTTATTGGCCTATCTTATTTATATGGATTTAAATATAATGGAAATTCCTTTTATTTTTACCTAATGATTTACTTAATTTTCATTTAGTGAGATATGATATGAGTAATAAAAGGTTTAAAAATTACTGATTATAATAAGAAGGGTTTTTTC
>JACYFI010001733.1:0-13735 GCA_020975735.1 Ophiocordyceps xuefengensis | reverse complement strand
TTCTGGTTAGTAAGAGCTGCTTTAATCTTAACTTTACCAGCTGTTTAAAGCAATGAAAATTCACACCAACTTCACTGTAAATATAAAGATAAGCTTCTAAATGTTTAAAATAACTCGTATAGTCTTTAACTAAAAGATGCTTCATACACTAACTGCGCCATCATAGCGCAATTAGCTACCCTGCCTACATCTAAATAATTCCTTTCTCCTGTCTAAAAAGGAATTTTTTCCTTTTTTATGTAGAGAAAATTTGAAAAAACAGCTTTACGCTTTATACCTAAAATTTAAGTTTGGAATTTTTCATGACAGACATATGGAAAGCATCCTTCTGCCGTTTTTTTATAAAAAAAAAAGACAAACCCCGAATATATATTTTAGGCTCAAGGATAGTTTATTTGTAATTCCTTGCTTAATTAAAACTAGATAAACCCCCAAAGATTGGGAATAATGAATTTCGATCGCCTTAAAGTAAGTTTTATCTTAATGTTTCGTAATTACATCATTCAAAATCCCAAGGTTCCCGCGGGGGGCCAAGTAAACACCTTACCAAATAATTTAATAATATTAAAAACCCACACTCGTTGCTCTTTACAGCAGCTTTTTCACGTACTACTAATTTAGATCCGAGCATTACCCAATTCCTATTAACCTAGAATCTTCCTAACTTTGTTACCATCACATCAGTGATTCAGCTGGTCTCGCCTCAAAGGAACTTTCACATAAGTTTGGTATTCGAGCTTTTAGGGTTCCCGGAAGGTTTGTTCTTTTCACTCATGGCGGGGGCCTAATCCCAATTTCCATGTTTGTTAGCCATGTTACGCGCTTCGTATTTCTCTAGCTAGCTTACTTTTTTCAGTCTAGGTAAGTTTTTGTCAAATTTCAGTTCTAGATAACACATATAATTTTGGTTATAGATATAAATTATTTAATATTTGTCCACCTTTTATACTACAAATGGTTGTCCATTGAGTAAAAAGTTTTCTCATCCTCTAAATCTTTAGATAAATATGAAAAACTTAAGGTCCGATACTTATTTACCATTAAGCTAAGGTCGGAAAATTTTATTTTAGTCACTCATGTTCACCATTACGTCACTGGGTTAAATTTAATTAATAATTCTTATTTAGAAAAAATAAAATCCATTATGTACTCAACACGCTCTGCTAGACCCCTTACGCACCAATCTACTAACATTCTAAGTATTATTCTATATCATTTTTAACAATCATATTGTATTGTAAGTACATTTAACGTAAATTTAAATAGAGCTATTAAAAATACTATTTTTAGGGCTAGGACAGGCTACACAGCAAGCAAGTCTTGGTTAACATAATGTTGATAGAACCAATTCTATTAAAATTTTAAATGCTAAGAACGTTGAAGCAATCCATACTATTAGTAACTGTGAGTATTAATACCTATATAAAGAACATAATATATTTTATAAATTGTAATACTCATTTAACAGATTTGAACCAGTACTAGTTTATAACATGTTATAGGTATTAAATACTTCAATAACTGTGGAGCATTAGAATACTAGTATTAAATGTTTATTATATAGGAACTTTTTTCATTAAATGGTTATTTTAGATAGAACTAACTACACAAAAATCTTTATCTTACCGAAACTAGACAGTGAGTCATATGTTGTCTTCAACACAATTCGACGCCCTCTGATTTAATTGTGTCATGGTGAAGTAAATCTCTTATGATAACTTTCATGTACCAAGGTTTCGGTATATGTTTAGATCCGTTAAATTCTCATGCTTCTATAGCATTAATCAGCGCTCGTTTACTGAGGTCAAAAATTATGGCTGCTTACTAAAGGCTATCTCCTTGTCGACTTTTATAAAAACTTCTTTAATTTCACTTATCTAATAATTAGAAAACCCTTAATTCATTGTTTTCGGGCTGTACCCTTTTGTTGTCCAACACGGAAATTTCTTATTAACAAATTTAAACCAAAATAGTTCAAATTATATTTGTGAACTATCATGTTTTATACAACGGGTTCATTATTTAAACGGGCTACTTCGCAGCCTCGCCCGAATTTAATAAAAAATTTATTAAACTTAAATTTAAATTATTTATGGTTAAACTAACCTGAAATTACGATAGGGTTTCTAACTAAACTTCCCTATTTCCTTACAGCATTGCTTTTAATACCTACAATATTCCACGAGCTTTAGTTTATAAGTAGAAAAAAACATCGATGTTTCGTTAGTCTAATTATTTAAAAGTCTAATGATTTTCCTTCACGCTCGCAGTTTTTAGCTGTAATATTTGCAAAGCTTCTGCCGGATAAAGGAATTGTGTTTTTTTATAAGTTAGTGCAGGGCTAAAGATAATTATCTTAACTTTCCTACTAACTTTCTTTACCTAAAATTGCACTGGTGAATATGTATCGTTTTTATTGCTCTTTCCAATAGTTTTAAATATAAACTTAACTATGTTTTTCATGCACCATGTTAGGGCGCGAGGCTCCCTACAATAATAAGATATAAGGCCGTTTTTTTAAATATAATTATATTCAGGTTAACTATATCTCAAATAATGCTGTTCTCCTGTTAATAACTCTTCTGGCCATACAAATGAAACTCTAATATTTGTACAAGTAAAATTTTTTGGCCATGTTTTAATACAAGCTACCAAGAAGTAGGTCTAAAGGATACTTTTTAGAGCGAAGCGCCCATTTCCCTTATAATAACCACCCTACCGTTGTGCTAATTTTCTAAACCCCCACTACCCAACATAACTAATTACCATTTGACCGTTATTATTCATTTATATGAAACCCCTTGATTATTTTTGTTATCAATAAATATTGAATATCTTGTGGCGGCTTCCAAGGCAGCGGCAAAATTGCATTACTAAACTTTTTTATAGGTATTATTGGAGATGTCCGTTGTTAAATATATTTCTCATAAATGTTTTTGTTTTTTAATACGGTAATTAATTTTAAATGCGGTAAACTTAATTTTTATAGAAGAAATGTAATTTCTGATTTTAATTGCCATTTGCATTCTTACGAAATGAAGGCCTGACTTATCTGTTAAGCTAATAAACTTATATAACTTAATTATAGCCCAACCAACATTTAGCTCGATGGAAATGCCACACCCAAACGGGTGCTTGCTGGGGCGGATTAAATTTCCAATTGTTTATATAATCATGATATTTCCCTTACCCCCTAGCAATTCCTGAGCATAAGATATATTACTACTCTGTACTTTGAGTTATGGTTGCTTTATGACATTCCCGACAATTTGATGGTTTATTAGCAAAGGTACACTTTACAAAAAAGGCTGGGTACCTTAAACTCTTTATCTCCATGTCTATGAATGAAGATAAAATATCTCTGCCATTCCGAGTCTAACTCTCCTGAAAAACTTCATGATCCCCCCCATTGGTAAAAATGATAGCTTACACATCTTGTACTGGAGATTAATTTTAATGTACTGCTAAATATTCCTTAAATTGACCTACTATTTTAGGTTTCACAGAAACCAAATCACTTTCTTTACTCAAATTTCTTTATTTTGTATATAGACATATATAAATAGCCAACAGGGCTCTGGAGTAAAGCCCTGAAATCCTTCTCCCCCCTAAAATAATTAAAGTATACCCTATATATAACTTTATTAATTCCGTTTAGACAAAAATAATAAATACCTAACCTGCTTTCATAATGAAAAATATATTTCTTTAACTCTTCCACTTTTTAAAGCTTTGCTACTGCTGTGTCTGTAAACACTCTTACTGTGGTTTTAGCTGCTCTGTTAAATATCAAAGAACCTTTTCCTTAGCTATCAGTATTAATAACCTTCGACATTACACACCTAAATAAGGCTTATAGCGATTTCGCTATCTTTGCGCGTGTTTTTGTATCTGATAAGTTTTAAACCTTTCGGCTACGTAGATATATTTTTATCCTGCGAATATACTGTTGGTAATTTCTTTCCTGTTGCCCTGCCATTAGTAATGAACTTCTACTTCCTTCTTTTAGTTTTCGTCCATTCTCTAAAAAATCTTAAGTTCTCTCTAGGATGTTTAAAAAGCCCGTAGAAAGAATTTTGCCAGTTTCTAGTACGTTATATTGTGGTTTTAAAAAGTCTAAGATATAATTTTTCCTCTCTGTTTAACTTGTTTCTTTGACTCAGTAATATATTCTAAATCAATAAAGGTAAAGTTAACTATATCCATATTTAAAAGAGCCGAGCTTTGCGCCGCTGAAGGGAGGTGTTTTACGTAAAGTTTATAGGCTTTACCTACTACTAGTTAAAAATTCTATTAGTTAAATTTGATTAGGGGCTTCACATATCCCCCTCCGGGGATTAGTAAATTTGATTTTATTTATTTAATAATTATAGATCCAGCAAATTACAGCTTTAATTTTCTATCCTGGAGCGATAGGGCGAAGCCCCATCCAATTTAATATTTTGAAATTTTTATCCCAGGTTAAACTCAGTCTTTTTTTATCTGAAAGGATTACGGGTGTAATTACGCTGTAGTTGTAATTCTTTTTTTTCAAGTTGAGTGCGCCCTTATTAATCTGTATACATCCTTTTCAAGAATAACGATTACTGTTCAATTTTTAAAGCCTATTATGGCTAATAAATAAATGTGTAACTCTAAAAGATTTACCTCTTTCATCTTGTCAATATTTCCACTTATCAGTAGTCAGGGAGATTAAATAAGATGCATAAAGCAAGTTTTCTTTTAATTTTTAATTACTAGTTTATACTTCTCTTTATAAAACCCTAGATGATACCATAAGAACCCTATTGAGCCTTCTTTCGTATTAATTATTCCTTTCCTTCGGAACGTAAAGGGTCCTTGACGTATATCTTAAGCTATAATTATGAGCTTAAGCTTGCAAGTAAGCAGCCTATATAATTATAAGCGCAAACCACATTTAGCCGAGTGAACTGCAACCTTAATAGGTGTTTGGCTGGCGGAATCGCCCCATTAATTTACTTACGTATACAATAATGTTTTACCTACCAGAGTCATAGCCTGTGCCACAAAAAATATGGGTTCCATATTGCTTGAGTCCTAGATTCTTTGGGGTTTTCCTCCAATTTGTTGGTTTATTGTCAGAATGGTGTCGATTTCTCAATACTGGCTATTAACGACTTGCTACATCTTATTCTTTACCAGCTATTCACGCAATCGAGTGGTGATCCTTCACTAACCCCTACCACAGTTCCTTCGGAGATATTGAGGCTACATCCCGTTCGGATCTTCATAGACTCTGACTATGGTAAATCCCGTGCTTGGTTAAGCTTTAGACAACTGGCTGTTCCGTTACTTTAACCGCCCCGGGTAAAACTCGCATAAAGCCTCGCATCTAGCCGTATAACTTTAGTGGCATTAATTTGCAATAAGGGTACGTTCTTTCTATCGAAAACGCTTAAATAAAACTTACTATTTTTCTATTAGGTCCCCATTGCTACTTTTCACTATGGCTCTGTATTCGTAGTTTAGCCTTTGAGGAAAGGTTTCCCCACTATCTTAAAAGTTTTTTTAGCCGTTCTACTTTGATAAGGCCAACCTCTATTTCACTCCACGATTGATTCATAGAAATTTCCTTCTTATTTAATTCCTGAAGCTACTAAGATATTTCAATTCCCACTTCGTTTAGAGATTCAGTTACATCTTTCGAGTTTTATGTAACTTATTAGGAAGTTATCCCTATATTCTCAATGTTGGCCCCACAGTTTGACTTCTGCCGGACTCTTATAAAAACCACATATGCAAAACCAAAAAGAGATAACAGCGTCCCTTAATTCTGAGATATGGAAAAATTTGTCATGGCATGGAGACCCGCAAGAACAATTTTCAATTATTTTTTAGTAAAACTAATAAGTTTCTTACAAAATTCCTACAATCGAAACTCACAAATAAAGAGCTATAGCCATAAGAAATAAGGGTTATTCACCCAGGTTACAACAGTCCCTCTTTCACCAGAGCGAGTTAAAAATAATTGGAGTTTTAATTCCCTATTGGTACCAATATTCTTCTGTGACTAACATGTGCATAAATTCATAATGTTTGCTTTCCATACTAAACCTTTATAAAATTAAATAAATACTTTACATTATCTTTTTTGTATTAAACTCGTTTTCTACACTAGTTCTAGAGTAGGTTATTGATATTTCGGGGTTGCTGTGAAAGTGAACACAGGGAAAACCTTCGCCCCATAAGGAAGGCGCTTTAACCACTCAGGCGATTAACCCGTTTAGGGATCCTTTGACAGTACGTATTAGTTTAGGCATTTATTAACATCTAATACTAAAATAAATACTAAAAACTTCAAGGATAATATTATCTATTATATGTAATCCAACCCTTCAACGACCCTCTATTTATATAAATTGTGAAGTATAATAAGACCCTTTCAAATACTAAGATAAGAATAATATCTTGCCTTGGCAGCACAAAAATTCATATTCTAGTTTTACTTCATCAGTACCCACGAAGCGCAAGCACCCTATCGACTAGGGGGTATGTGGACCTGAAGAAATAAAGCAAGGATCCGGTTACATTTGTAAAATAATTTTCAGGAATTAATTAATATTCATCTTTGTGCTGCGGCATTGATTTAATACTTCTGAGGCTCAGTTACTGGTTTTTCCCCTGGCCTGCACCCCCCCCGATTTTTCGAGATAATTTGTGGCGTGGCTGTCTTTTCGATAACAGGATAATTATGTATGCTCTTTACTCCCTGATACGGGGTGACTTAGTGAAACCCCCGGAACTATTGTACACTCCTTTACTAGTGCGCAGTATGCAGGATTAAAAGTCTACCAAGCACTAGCCCCTCCTTTAATTTTTTATAGTAAGCCGAGCAGCCCTTGACG
Source organism: Ophiocordyceps xuefengensis (assembly GCA_020975735.1). Lineage (NCBI taxonomy): Eukaryota > Fungi > Ascomycota > Sordariomycetes > Hypocreales > Ophiocordycipitaceae > Ophiocordyceps > Ophiocordyceps xuefengensis. The sequence continues at coordinate 6,869 of JACYFI010001733.1, read as the reverse complement.
GATTTCTCACTAAAAGCCTTTCTTCAATCAATCTCTTTGACATAATTTTTTCTAACCCTGAACCCTTGCTTTGCAACCCCTACAGGGTGGCTACAAGTGGGCTGAGCCCGTACAAGGGGGGCTTTGGTTTGCCACCCCAAAGTCTTTTCGAGTATAGGGGTCAAGCAAACAATTTCTAATTAGTTAATAACGGTTATACCCAATAGGTTATAAGTGTGATATTTAATCTCCTATCTGTCCATTATTAACTCAAGGAGTTACTTGGAATTGAACCAAGAGTTTGAAGTTGAAGCCTTCGTACTTTGACCAAATTAAACTACATCTTTTATGTTTTCTGGTTACACAGCGTAACAGGATGCCTAGGGGGCTAGAATAAGCTTAGCTAGTTACTAGAAAACGCCCAGACTGGCCCATAAAACCAGCCCTTTACTAGAGAAATCCGATTTCGGAAAAGGCTATGGTTTAACAACCCCTAATTTAACTTCCAGAACTTTACCACCTCAAACAACTCGGGTTAATGTCTCTTAATCTGAACTATATTAAAGCCGGCCTTTAATAGCTTCTTATTAATCTGTTATTAACTTAAATCCCTGGTCTTTTCGTGAGTCCCCTCCCTCTATATTTTTCTTTTATCCACTTTCTATCCCTACCCTTGGTTCGCATCCTTACCTTTCCTGCATGCCCCGCCACAGCAAGAATAACTAATCAACTACCTCAAAGGGTTCGATAGCCACGGCCCACTATAAGCACTATTATCATATCGCTTAAAACAGGTTAAGGATAGCTTAATGCAGCGATCAGAAATAGGGCATGCTGAATTCCCTTCATCGATACGCGAAAGCTGTTGATATTCTTTAATAAGACAAATCATTTTACCCAGATAAAGTTAAGGTGAATCTTATACTCAAATAATAATTTAGATAACTTGTGATCCTATATATTACATTACTTTAATTCACGCAGTATTTACTCTTACCGCGGATGTTATTGTATTCACGATCGATCTTTAGTTACTTTTAGTAGCTAAGCCTACACACCTAATTTAATCTATAATCTTTGGTTCAAGATATGGATAAAAAGTCCCTAGCGAGCAAGATCACTTATTTTTGTTTATGTATTTTCTTATAATTAAGCGTTAAGCAAGCAAAGGTTCTCCAAAGGAGGGTATAAGAGTCTAAGTGGAGGTAGGCAGTCAAACAGAAACCGGTACCACCACCACCCCGTACCTTTGGTAAGGAAAAATAAGATTAGATCAAGGAGTAAAAAAATCAGCAACATTTAAACAGCCTATTTCTTGAATGATAATTAAACAATTTGAGAATAAAGGGATTTTCAACCTTTAACATCATTCGTGTGTAGAAAACGATTCTACCAATTGACTAATCTCTCTTATTATTATTTAAATAATTATTCCGGTAGCTCCTTTAATTTTATTTGTAGCCTTCATAAAAATAAATAAGCAAGCTAATAAATAAAATAACTCAGGAGAAGCAGGTACCAGCAGCAAAAATCACGTAGCACTAGCTTAAGCTCATTACTCACACACAGCGTATAGAAAAAAGAATATTTACGGTTTATTGTTGGTGTTGCTGAAATATACATACATGCATGCACATATTTTTTCCTGTGTACACGTGCGTGTATCCCTTTTTTTCTTTCCTAAAAAACGTGCAAAAAGACCGCAAGGCTAATTATTAGTATAACAAGGGTTCTTCTGGTTGAAGTTTATAATCAAACATTGCAAACCAGCCGCCCCATAGTTTGGCAAGACGCGCAGGGGGAAAGGGTTTAAATATAAATAGAAACAGAGGCGAGCTAACTGTGAACAGCCATTGGGGCAAGAATTTATATTAGCGCTAGCCCTTTTCGTTTTAAATTAAAGTTGTTAACGTTTAAGCTAATTTTTAGAATCATGAATTAGAACAAGGAAGTACTTTAAAATAGAGAAGAAAAGATAAAATTGTATAGAACTAACGAGGATTAGTCCTTTTGCTTGTTTAAGAACCTAGACCAAAACCTTATCCCTAACTTGTCATTTAGTGTCTTATGAAATAAGTAGATTATTTAAGCCTTTAGTATAACAATGCTAAGCAAGCTAGAACATAAGGTTCTATCTTAAGGCAGAGACAGAAGAGCAACATTGATTTAATCTTAAGTCTGTGGCTTGCTAGAAAATTCTTAATAATATTTGATTGCTTATTCGTATCTTGACTTTATTCGTAGATTAATATGGCACTACATCGGATAGATAATTAAGAGTATTACTAGGCAGAAACAATTTAATATTATAAAAAATATATAATTAATATTTCCCCTACTCTCAGACGATGATCACATGTTCTGCATATAACAATCTCAATTATTCTAGTAACAAACATAACATTAGCTTTTTGTTTGGTTTCTAGAGTTTTTATTTATATGTTGTGGTAACCTACTTCTTCTTTAGCCTATAATATCATCTATACTTACTGTTATAAGGTCATAAAAATTTGATTGTTTTCTTTTAACATTATACTAAATATTGTAGCCAATATCAGTAAAGGCAATTATTGGCTGAAATGCATAATTTAAATAATATGTTTACAAAATAATGCAATAGGGATTACTATTAATTATTGCTTTGTAATTCACTTTTCTTTATATTAATTATCCTCGAATAGAATAAAAATCAAATAGGAACTGGCCCCTGATGTATAAATGTAAATATGAAAAAACCTATAAAGGTTTAATCCTAACAATATTAAAATAAAAGAGAAGTAGATGCCAAAATTATCCTTTAAGAACTAAGGAGATGCTAAATTAGGTTTTTATTAACAATTAAATAACAGTTTGTACCGAAAATAATGCAATTACTACTTAAAAACATTCTAGAAATTTCCTATGTCACATAACCATTAGAAAATACAATCGTTAAGGTCGAAAGATCAAAACCATTTGATACGGCCTTTATTTTTTTTTTTTAAACGCTAAAAATAGGACTAAATATTATTAATCTGGCTACTTTTATATTTTTTTTCGTGTGTGCGAATTATTCTTAATATAAGCATCCTAAACCCTTGCTTTGCAATCCTTACTTCCTAGATTGCGCCAAGCCAAAGAAAAGAACTTAAATCGAATGGCTAGCCCTACCAAAGGGTTCGATAGGCCGACGCACTATATCAATATTTCATATCACTTTAGAATAGGTGCAGATTAGGGGCTCGGCAACCTCTGTTTCCCTGTGGTTGTTTATGAAGAGATACATGCACCCTCTTCGAGGATAGGGAATATTCATACAAATCCCTGGCCACACCTTGATAGGGAAAAAAGAAATCTTACAATCCCTTTAGGTGTACAGCTGATCTTTGTGCAGTTTCGGTATTTTTGTATATTTTTGTTTACTAGGCTAGCGTAGCTTTGCAATAAGAAATAAAAATGAAAATAAAAGGGAAGGTAGCTTCGCCTTCCAAAAGGTAAAAATATGTAAGGAAAAATTTCTACAAAGGCTCTTATCTTCGAATAATCCCCTACCAGGCGTCCTCGCCAGGGAAAGGGCGATTACCTAAATTCATAACGCGGCTAGTCAGACTTTGAACTACCATTATCCCAATCGGAAATTGTACGTGCTGATCATTTAGCACACTATAGCCGTTTTAAAATAATTTTGATTTTAATTTGTTTTCCGATAATTTTTATTGCCCTAGTAGGCAAGCCTTCTGCCCTAACTAAGGAGCAGCTAAGATCAGCAGCTCCATATTTGAAACATCTAAAAATATTATACAAGTCAACAAAGATGTTCATAGTATGTAGGTGAGAAGAGTGATTCTGTTGAATAACAGCTAGTTTGTATTTTATTAGTTAAAATACATTTTTTGATTTTTGATGTGCTTTTCTAAATCCCGTAACCTGAAAGGTATATAATCAAAGGGGATTTGTCAAAGTAAGAAGCCACCCCAGAAGGCTCCACCCTTTGAGGCTACATACAAAGTATTTTTGTTAGTTTGCAATATTTATAGCTTGCGTAACATACCCACCTAACGACAGGCTTCATCTTTTACCAGCTCCCCCTTTGTTTAAGCTTGCCGTCAAGGGGGGATAGAGGGAGGTAATGGGATCCATGGATGCTTGTTCACCTAGCCAAACAACAAAGCACCTTAAATTACTTTGCCCTTCTTAATACCTATAATATCTTAATTATTTATAACCTAAGGATTCTATTGTTTTAATAATTTTGGTAGGTCCTTTTTGGAATTTCGTGTAATTTGCTAAAGCAATAACAATGAGCCCAATGAGTTATTAGCAAGTGCTTCTTTTTACGAAGAAAATAATAGTTAATATGAAATCAATTATGAAAGATCAATAATATGAAGTCGGCATAGCTAAAGTACTCCCATCAAATCCCCATTTCCCAATAATTCTGGTTCAAATTTAATCATTATTATAAGCTGTTTTATCACATTTAAAAGTTGTTTAATCTTCTTATCTCCCGGGACCGGTCTTATTTCATATCAACATCAGAATCCAGAACACTCTTTCTCTTTTTGACCACCTTATCTCCCGCCGGGGCGCTATGAATTATTTCCAAATGTTAGGGGGCAAGCTATCCTTTGATCTCTCTATTTCTGTGGAGGGATTCAAGATTGACTACTTTCCTTGGAATGTTGAATTCAGCTTCATCCTTCGGATTCGGGTGTCCGGGTAACAGTAGGAAATTACTAGGATCAAGGTAGAGATTGATTCTGATCAAAGTTGTTCCTGGAAGGGGATTGGTGACTGTCACTTCTTAGGTCATGATTTGATAAAGCTTTCATGCCCTCTAAAAAGTTTGACCTCCACCCGTCATTGGTTCCATAATATTGGACTCAGAGTATGAAAAGCAGATTAAAGTTCCGTCCTTGATGAGTAGATTTACTAACCCTACAATAGGTAGATAAGCTCGAGGACCGTTAATCGACTATATAATTCACCTGACTGAATTCCGTCTCGAGACTGTAATTCACGAACTAGCGTCCACTATTGACGAATAAAGTCGGAAAATCTTAATTCCTTCTTGGATTTTCCATCTAGGTCTGTTATCAGGGGCGGATAATTAGGCGATTGTCTTCTTTCTGGCCTTAAGTAATTAGAATATGATCCATGGGTTTTTTCTCCGTTCAGCGGCATAGTATTAGAAATGCCGGTCCATTAATTTCTCCTTGGCGGCCGAGTCCTCCAGATTACAGGACAAGTATGGGAATCTTCGTACCCAATTGGTTTAAGATAAAATGATGCAGTTAGTACTAAGAATATTCTCATATTCGTATTGTGTTATTTATTCATTTCATTCATTTAAGTAATCTTTTTCTGTGCAATGTTTAAATTGTATATCGTTTATTTATCGTTAGGACCCCTCAGTAACTTTAATCGAGGGACATATAAAAAAACAGCCATACAAGATAACTAAGAGTGTCAGTGAAAGAACACTCGATTTCAATTAACACCTAAACTGATGTGATCTTTAAAATGATAGGGTAATATTCTTAATAAGGCTTACACTTTGAACGATGTACCCTATGATAAGGGTGGATACCCCATGGAACGCCGGTTACAAAGAAGAAACAGTACCAAATCACCATACTTCATTATAGTAAATGAGAAAACTTAATATTCTAGAGCTTTGAAACAACAAAGTGTTACATTGTTATGTTTTATAAAATTTTCAATAATCTCGTTATTTGCTCAAGGACTTATCTTATGGCCAATATATTTTGCTTTACACATCAAAGTTTTTAATTTATCAATATAAAGACCACTAATAAAGCATAGTTACGCGTCCAACAAACCCTTTTGTTATCTATAATAGGAGTCGTTTAACCTGATCGTTGTTTCTAAATCATACGTAACTATAAATAAGATAGGCTACATTAATAACTTAAATATAATTTCAAAAAACAGCTTGCTGTGTTACACAAACCAATAAATTTGTATTATTTGTAATATTTAATAAAATTTTATAAGGTTCCATGTATCAACTTAAGTCTGAAATACTAAAAATATAATATCTAGTTATTTTTGATATAATACTTTTTAATAAAAGCCTTAATATTTTTACTTTTTTTTGTTTTATTTGTTTATTAGAAAAAGTAAGACTAATGCTGAATTTAATCCTCTGTAACTTCTATTCATACCCTGATTTAGAGCATTTATCTTTTTAAATACCTCCGGTATGTTAAATGAATCTTGTTATAACAGCTAATAATCTCTGATAAACCTTAATAAATTAAATAATCTCCTGAAAACTTTATACCTTGAAAAGAAAAATTTTTAAAGAAAGGAATTAATTTATTTTATTTGATTAAATTTGATATAGACGTAATTACTTCATCTGGTCTATTTACAGCTTTTCAATCTTTCCACACCCCTAAAAAACCCATCAAAATTTTTAGTTAATAAAACTTCACTCTCTCGCATGTTGGAGTTAATGAAGAATAATCTTAAATTAACCATTATAAACCAAGTTGTGTAGGTTTTTATCTAATAAAGATCTATACATCATAATAACCCCCTCCCTCCATCACGAACTCGCCAAGCAAATAGTTTAGTCTTTAAATATCTGGTTCAATACACTTAGCGGGGTACACATTTAGTAATAATGAATGGAAATGAATTTTTAACTTTCCAACAGACAGGGACTTCTCGTTCTATAGATCCCATTTATATTTATGAGCTCATCACCATACCATCATATATCTAGAAGGTCGCTTACCTGTTAAAAGGTAAAATTTATTAGCTTGTTAATAATAGAGCATATATCTAGTCTTTTTTAGATCATAAACGGTATTTGATCAAAAAATCGAGGTAATTTTTTTTAGCTCAAAATCCTTGGCGATTGGAACACTTTAGCTTGCCTT
>JACYFI010001732.1:0-10551 GCA_020975735.1 Ophiocordyceps xuefengensis | reverse complement strand
CTTTTCTTCAGAAGCTTCACAATTTCTTGTTGTGCAGTATTCTCATAGCTCCCTATGTTTGTCTTGCTAGAGAAAAAGAGTATGCTTGCCGAATAAGGGGTGGTGGTTTTATGTAACACATAGAATCGTAATTTCTACATATAATTTAGGTTTGAATTTAGATGAGATAGTGTTTGTGTTTTAACCTGATTCAAAATTTCCTTATCTCGTAAAAAGTAATGCCCGTGAAGTCTCAACTTTGGGCCCGAGCAGAGCACTGAAAATTGCTTTGGTTGAAAGTTTTCAATCTTCTCCGTGGGCAGTGAAGGGACTTTAGTATAAATGTCAATACATAGTGACTTTTCATAGATTGAATGTAGGGTTCGATCCCCGCAAGTGCCTAAAATAATAATTAATTTGGTAACGAGCTTCTAAAATATTTTTAACGCCTCCGCAATCCCTTAAGAATCTTACAGTAAATACAAGAGCAAGGTTATCATAGTAGGACAAGCATTAGATAATGGCGGGTGTAGATTTGGAGTGTTGTACATCACTTCCCCTTTTAAATCTTAGAAGACATTTCTGCTTTCCTCTTTATTTAATTATATATCTAGAAAAGAAAATTATTTAACTTTTAGATAGGCTCGTAAGACCCTCTTCTTAAAGCGAGCACGGGGGTAAAAATCAGAATACCGAGCCTGCAAAGATATTTCTTTGTACACTATCAGACCTTAGTAAGGGTTATTGTTATTATTCTTTTAGGGGCATGACTCTAAATTTTTTCTGCGTTGCGCCTAGTATGCGCATCAAAAAGTAAAGTTACAGCACAAAAAAGTAAAATTCCATTTACTAGCTTACTAGTTGTTGGTTTGTAAAGGCCAAGTAATGGTAAAACAGGAAAAAAATTGCTAGAAAAATTGATTAAATAATAAAGGTACCTTAACTTTTAGGGGGTGTAGCTTTAACTTTGGCAACAACGGTAAACTGATTTTGCATTTTTCAGTCGAATTCTCCTGACCACTCCCATAGTATAATTAATAAATCATGTGCATGGTATCGTATGTACACCAACAAAGCATTAATTAATCTCAAAAATTAAATAATTAAGCTGCAAAGGACAGAGCTTAATATTAAAATAATATATTACTTAATTATGAGTGGCTTTGGTGAAAACAAGTACGCTTGACGCGAATAGTGCTAACGCTAAATAAGTAAAATAGAAGCAATAATAACAGAGAGGTTGTTATATATTTATTATTTTAATTACATCAAGGTATCTTGATGTTAGATGCTTATTTTATAATGGGATGGTTAATAGGTTAAATTAGTTTTTATAGAGATATATAATAGTATAAAATTAATATAGAATAAAGTCCAAAGGGGCTTTGTGCCAACGGGTTAAAGGTTAAAAATTGGTTAGACTTTACTGGTTTTCCAACTCAGCATGTGTCACGTTCCAGAATCTTGACTTACCCCGTATCCAAAATACTTTATTTTATAATTAAGGAAAAAATAATAATTAAAATTAATTACAGTTAACATAGGTTAAGAGATTTGATAGGATTCAGTTTTTTTAGGGCGGAGTGTATGTACGGCTCTCTTTATTCCATATTAAACATATATGATGAATGACACTAAATGCGGAACTCTATTTTCAGGGCAATGATCTAATAATTAGAATATTATTTTTTTAACTTAATATGAATAATAATTCAAACTAACCCAACCTTAACACCATTTACTACAATGGGGGCCGCTAAGCTCTTAATAATACAGTATAAAATATGAACTTTTATGGTGTGAAGCTAAATTTACGTCCTGCTAGCATGAAACTAGATACATTTAATATTTTATCCCTTATCGCTAATGATTCATTGATATCAAAAAGCATTAGATATATCACCAACCTTGTTAAATAGTAACTATACATTTGACATGATGGGGTTGCAGTTTTAGAAAGAATTGTTTAGAGAATAACAAAGCTTGACTTCCTCGAAGCATAATAAGAAATATTTTGTAAGATTCTAAGGATAAGGTACAATTTTAGACACATAAACATAGATTGTCTCCCTATTTTTCTCAAAGATAACTAATGTCAAGTACCGTAGAGGAAGAAGCCTAACACATGTAAGCCCTATAGATTTTAGAACTCTCTGTACCTATTGATTTTCTATTTAATTTGGAAATATGTAAAGTTAATAAATAAAACTCTTATAATGTAAAGATTCATATCCTCATTAAGCCGTAAAGCTTAATTATTACATAAATTAGGAGATGCTGAAATTAGGGGGAAGACAGGATTTGTGTTTAGGTACAAATGATTTAAATAATCGTGGTTGGTTCAAGCCAATCTTTCCTATAAATAGCAGAATTTGTTTTCTTTTTTTTACGTAACATGGTATAAAATAAATGAAAGAGCTGACAAAGTTAATTCTGTTTAAACAGACATAATAAAGGCTCACACACAAAAAAGTTTTTATGGACTCATGTAGGGCTTGCCTGTTAGTATTGATATAAATGGACTTGCGGGTTGTTGTCAAGTGGCGATGGGTGTTTTGCTTTTTTTTTGTTTTACTAGAGCTTATGCTATAAAAAACAGAAAGGCGGCAAGGGCACGCATCTAAAAGCTTGTGTTACAAGGTTTTCTATAACATTAAAGGGATTATTATAATCTCAACATCCTCAAATGATGAGCTATAAACGGGATAAAATAGTAACCACTTCTAAAATCATGGACTTAGTATCCTACTTATCGAAAGCAGTAGTTTGCTATTATGCCTTTTAAGATATTTAAACTTCCCTTTAATTCCTTTCATTAAAAGGCTCTCCAATTAAGGGATGCAATACGCTTTCGTCAGCAAGCTCTCTTTTTGTTTTGTAAAGTTTTTTTATTTAGTTAAGAAGACATCTCTTTTTGTGCAACTTTTTAATTTTTTTCTGCGTGCTTACGAAGTCTGCCCAAAAAAAATACAAGCCATTAATGCTGGACCATGACTTTGTTTATAAATTTGTTTTATAATAGCGCATATCATAGGCTTGCCTTAAGCGCCACACCTAAAGTATCTTATAGTTTCGTATAGAAATTTCTAATAAAAAATAATACATAATGCCTGAGTCCGTAATTAGGTAAGGACGTAATATTTTTGGTGTTAGTATTGGGTGTTCGATCAACCTTCGAGATAATTCTTTTGGTGGCTAAGCGAAGTCCTACCGCCTATTTAGAGACTAGTGTGGTTCTAGACCTTTCCATAAATCAGTAATGTTTGTGTTTCTAATCACCGTTTTAATAAATAGAGGAGTTGTACCTATTCAGAATATCAAAAGTATTAAAAATGATGCGGGGCTTCGCCCACATAAAATAACAAATCCTGTTTTTATACTCTTAAACGTAGAAAAAGGGCTAGAATCAAAATTTATTTTAAAGGAGCAAATTGCTTGCATGGGCGGAGAGCCACTGCGCATAAGCGGAGAATATTATATAAATATAATGGCTAGCTTGCATATCGAAGGATAGAAGCTAAAGCATCGGCTAAGAATTATAACAATATTAAAAGATACTAATTCACATTTGGGTCTTAGAACATTACAACCGAAACTTATTTATAAATTTATAAGATCGTAAAATCCGCCCCAGAAGCTTTTATAATCTCAAAAAAGCTAAGGTAAGTGCCCTTCAATGCTACTAGACGGAGCATGATGCTGGATGAAATAGAAATAACCATTTTTTGCAGCCGGCTATTGTAACAGGCTTATAGTTAGAATTAAAGAATTATAATAAAAAAGCGAACCCCTTTAAAAAAATGCAGCGATAATAGAATGTTGAACACTTCTTAGTTTAATATTTATTTTAGTAAATAAAAAATATATTATTAAGAAGCTTGGCCACATTTTTTTCTTGCTGGCTGGTTTTCACAGTAGCGCTCTTTGTTTTCTACCATTCTAGAAGAGCGTATTTAAGCTTAGCCAACCTATCCTTTTCTGGTGGAGAACATGGCACAAAAAATTATTAAGAATTAAAGTATTGATATATTATTTTAGTATTTTTTAGTAAAAATTATATACAACATAAATTTATTAGGGTGTTTGAATAAAATTATTTTATTATAGTGTAATTGTAGACTCCAACGGTAGAGGCAACCCTTTCGGGTTCGTAGTTTGGCCTACCTGGTGCGAATCCAACGGTTTTTATGTACCCTTATGTTACTTTTATAAATATAAATATTAAAATATGAAAGTAATTTAAATTATAGATTAAATCCCACAACTTAAGTTAACTGGAATTCGTCTTGTTTTTAATTATTATAAAAAACATCCAGGGCCTATGGTATCGGTATGAGAAAGGTTGTTTTTTATAGGGAATTTATAAAAGCGAATCACCATAACTGGAATGAACATGGTTTCTAGGCAATTTTTTCTTATGCCAAGGACAACGAAGTGCTCCTATTCACAACTTATATTCTTTAGATGTGGTTATATAAATCTAATGAGTATTTACAACATAAGTCCAAATACGTAAAGATAAATAAGGGTTGTTAGGGTTGGTTATAAAACATTGCACCACATTTACGTTATCCTTTAATGATGAGAAAACAAATCATTCTATTGCTGTACGTTGGCTGGCCTGCGCTAGGGGGCCCTGCTGGCGAGAAGGCAGTAGCACTTTTTTTTCTTTGAGTATTCCCCCCCTGGTAAGGGGTTAATACAAGACATGGGAAAGGTTGCAATTAAAATGTCTCGAGCTTTCTGCTTTGCTAGCTATGCTAGCCTAAAAAACATCTTTAAGTATAAAGGGGCTGTTAACTTAAAAATTTATTTTTCCCTGTTTATCTCCGTAAAATAGACTTAAAGTTACCCTACTATCAGACATAAATAGATACAGGTTTCGGTAAGTTTCCAGGTTTGAACCTTTCCCACCAACAGGAGAATGGGATCAAGTAAGGTTCCTTTTTGTGAGCTATTCATAGAACAATATAAAAAATGTTAGGTGTAGCGAATAACATTAAAAGATATTATAAGTAAACTGCCTAAGGTGTATTTTATTCACTTATTTATATGTGGTTGGCGGCTCAAGCCCTTTACTTCATGTCTTACAACAAAAATATGCAGTATTAATGATAAAAATTAAAATTTATATTAAGAGGATGACGCCCATTTTTTGTTTGGTAAGCAGCCTACGCTTGCATAAAAGTGAAAAAATATAGGCTAAAGCTCGTGGTATTATTTCCTACATATATATTTCATGTTTTCAAGCGGAGTCGGTCATAAGAAAAATATATTTTTTTTTATCGTATGACTATTAAGAAACCAGCCTAACATTTTCCAGCTTGGGTTGTTTTAAAAGGGTAAAACTCTTACATCTCATACGTATGAAATATAGGATGTTTCGATCTCTTCTCAGGATTCACCTTAGACGGATTAGGTGGATTATATATATTTTTTTAGAGACGCAATTTACCATAGACCTTACGTTTCACAACATAGCTGATAGATTGAATATTACATGACAATAAAATATATAGTATTTCTTCAATTAATGACTTAAGAATGGAATAAGATAGCTGTATCTCTAATTGAATTGTGTTTCCTGCCTATTTGGCAGCACTCCTACAATTTCCTTAGTGTTGAACCTTTATCCCTGATTATTTTATTCGGTTTTCAAATCTTAAGGGTTTCGACTATTCTTTTTTAATATGATAATAAATATTCCTATTCTACTGTCTTTCTTTTAACGCTCGTTAATCTTTAAGAACGTGATGATATCTATTTTATTTAATAGAATAGCTAAATTAGTTGTTAATTCTAGTGTATTATTAAAAATGATCTACCTCTTTAGACTGTAATTACTAAAGGTGAGGTATACCATGGGGGGGTTTGTTTATTAGTTTACAACTTACGACAAGATTTGTCATTATATTATATTTTTTTAAAATAAGATATTACTTGAGACCTTTCTTAACTTTAGATTTTAACCCTAGAAAAGGTTTGAGTACTAAATGTTCATCCGCTAAAACTTGTTATTTTAAAACTTGTTACTGTATACTACAACTAATAATAATAAATGGGGACAACAGCTAAAAATATATAGGATACCCTTTAATATATTCATTTGGTAATAACAGGTCGCAATATATTGCTCGGTCAATACCATGATCTTATTTCTATATTTTTAGCTATTGTTGAGAATTGCAAAGTTACGAATTATATATAATTAAGTACTTATATGAATTTCAGAAATTTTAATACAGGGGTTTAAAATATACTTTTCTTGGGGTGCGATTAAGTCTTGGCTTTTAAGTCGCCGTTTGTGCTGACATTATTACTTAACGAGTCATAAACGACTTAAGTTTTATCCCATACATAACTTAGGCAACAGAGTTTAGTGAAAGGGGCAAAGCCCGACATTTAACTTGAAATCACTTGTCAAGAAGGTGGGGGAAGCGATGAATCTTGATAATTCTAGTGACCCCATCGCAGCTAGAGCCGTCATTGATAAAGCTAAAATGCGACCCTATTTACCTAAAAGGTATTCTTACCAAGAGGTCATTATCCTAGTCCCAGAAATAGGATATGTGATTTGTGTTGATTGGGATATAAGAATCGATACCAAATGGATCAACAGCAAAACCGTAGGGGTCAATAAGTACAATTTGAACGTAAAGAGTGGGGACTCTAAGGACGGATTAAGAAAATAATATTGGAACTACGGGATTACCTACAAAGAGCCTAAAGGACCATTGGAACAGGGAGGAGTCATTAGTAACCATCTTATGGGAAAGGACTCCAAGGATTTTAGCGTTGTAGCTACCACGTGCCGCTGGAATTCCATGTTCAAGCTCTTCAACTTGACGGGTTTTTGTAAATACAGAAGATTTATGAAAATAACTTTGGTAGAAATAACAAAGTTTTTTATTGGGGAAAGAATACAATTATTACCAACTTATCATATGTAAAAATTATATTACGCAGCTTGTAGTCAAAAAATTCAAAAGTAAGGCCAGGCAACATGACTCCGGTATATACCTGATCCACGTTGGAGGATTGTCAGAAATTGGAGTTATAGTGAATATTCATCAAAGCTTGCGAAAGCATGGGTATTCCAACCCAATCCCGGGAGAGAAGTAATAATATACCAAAATCTAAAGGGTGTTAACGGACCATGGACTTAAAGCCACCCTCCAGTAGACAAACTAGTAAGGAATGTATTAAGATGATCATTAAGTAAAGCTATTTATGAACCAACTTTCAACGAAGAGCAGTGCATCGGGTTTTACGACCTTAGAACAGAAGTGCACTCACGACATTAAAAAGGTTAACAGAATTTCGTTTAATGAGCAAAGGCTTTATAAGAAGGGAGCATTTACTAAATAGTTTGACGGAAATAATCAATAACAAACTGATGGATGTCTTGAACGAAAGAATTAAAGACCCAAAGGTTTTATTTTCGGAATTTTAATTTCGTTAAAAGCGTTGAAAGCGGGTTACTGAAATTCAATAAACTTACTGCTCACTCCGTAGCGGGAACACCCTCAAGGGTCATCAATAATAGCCCCAATATAGGAAATATCTTCTCGATGACTCGACGTTTTTATCGGTAAAAACAAAAGAAGATTTTCGACGTGTGGAATCAAAGCACTATTTAACCCAATCTATTAATCGAATGTCCCGTAAGAAAGGATAAAGAAGCCAAACTCTGAGGGAGAAATTAAAAATTTACTTAAATTTTACCGACTAAATCCCTCTAAGCCTAGATATACGACCTAAATTTTTCGAGACAGATTTGGATCATTAAGATATGCAGATGACGAAATTGATTAGGTTGTTAGATGAGATTCAAAAGAAGACTGTGCTAATCTATGTCGAAAGATAAGGTGCTTCTTGAAGGACGGTTAGGGTTCAGAGCTTCCGAGCTAAAAACCCCAAAAAACCAACAGCTAAACAGAACACGCTAATTCGCTATCGGTCTAGAGTCAAAAGAGGTATCAAGAGACTTACTCTACGAAAGAAAAAATGTTTTGAGAGAATAATAAAAAGATAAGAAGACTTCTACCCCATAGAAAGTCTACAAAAAAAAAATTAGATATCAGGGTTTCTTAAAAAAAGGTTAGACCATAACCAAAACTAATCTAATCAAGAAATCTAAAGATGCCTCAATTGTATATCACAATACCAGTCTATAAGACGGTAAAACATAATCTATTGCGTTTCGACGAGGATAGGCTTTTTAAAGCACTATCAGCAAAAAGTACACTATATACTGAAATGAATCTTGGCAAAGACCTCGAGCAGGCCAAAATTCAAAAGCTTGACTCAAGCCTAAAAGATATTTGGCGAACTTTTATGGTAGAAATCTTAAAGGGCAAGGATAAGCATGGGTTCGTAAATACTAGTCTAGGAACAAACACTGCCCGTCTTTTCAAATAAAGGTGGATGAATATATTTAAAATTCAAGCCCCCCGAAGCGTATTATACAAAAGTCTTCTTTGGAGGTATTACTTGTATTGCCTATGGTGCTCCCGATACGAAGTGGAGAGTGCATCACAGTTCGTATCGATGAAGGACGCATTAACCTAAAGCTAACGAAGGTAGATAAAATTAGCTCAAGAACGTAAAAGCAGTATACCACTATTAAGAGGTGCCAATAAACATCATAGTCGATAAAACATCTCACAACGAGACTAAATAAAAATCTAAGGCCAAACCTGGAGAGCCGATGATGGGAAACCCTACCACGTAGCGGTTCGGGAAAGGGGAGTGGATCACCGGGGCTAATGCAGTTAACTTTTCCAGTATATTTAGGGAAACAAGGTTTATTATATGCAATTTCAGTAGTACTATCTAGGATAATTTATTTATATTGTACTAGTATAGTTGTAAAAGCTATACAGAATTTTTATATAAACTTGACTATATAATAATCTCTTAGTTATATTTACTATAGGATCTGTTTATTTATAAGTAAAGTGCACACATTTCAGTTTTGTCTCCTTAAAAAAAAGGACTTGGGAATCCTTATTCAACAAACGTGGTGGATCCAATTTCAAATCCGGGAAACCTCCCTAAATTTTTTCTGTAACTAGAGCCATATTATAAAAATATTGGAGGCTGAATAATTACGTCAGGTGTATATAGTTAAGGCAGAAGATTGGTAAAAACGGAAAATGTGCATCGCGGATCTAGTAAGTAATACATTCGGACCAAAGAGTATTATAGATAAAAGAGCAACGGAGTAAATGGTAGGTTTTGCTGTGGTATTAATTTCTACCGCCGGTTTAAGAATATACTCTACCCTGGCTGCGAAAGAATTATACAAGTTTAAAAAATCCCTTCTAACAAATTATACAAAGACAACTTTTATTTCTACTCTATCTACATTAGACAATAGCTTAAACTATCCTTCAGACCCCTGAAGCTATTATCGATTCTCTGATGCGTAAAGATGCCTTCTATTGTGTTAATTCGTAAAATCCACCCAAAAACCTGTAGGTGCAATTCGGGTTACATTATCTCAATTATCTTATGTAAGGACCTAGAATATTTTTTGAAACTTTATTAAAGCCATTTCGGAGCAGGAAGAATAGTAAAAGAAAGAGATGGTGTTGTTGATTACATAGGTTCTTAGCTGCTAAATAAACACAAATTAAGTTACCTCATTTGATAAAAATATCCTTCTTAAAACCCAGAAAGTAGTCTTATTATGTTATTACTTAAAATAGTAGATCGTATGATCAAACAAGGGGAACATTTTAAGAGCTGAAGGTTTGCAGAAAAAATATTAATATTTGAGTTCTTCAAAATAAAGGATTAGCTACCCTTACTCTAGAGGCTTTCTTGATAACTGTTGGCTTTACCAACCATTATTAACCACTTAGTTTTCAAATTAGACCCTAATGGGGTACTGTCTTTTGCAAAGTGGTGATGTGTTGTTTTAAATTTATACTATGAGAATCTAAATTAACAATAAATACAGCGATCCGGGTAAGTATTACTTTTTGGTAGTAACTCAAACATTTAGAGATGATTACTATTGAAAGAGTTTAGGTCAGAGTCTTTGGATGTGGTCAACTTTTCGGGATAACGATTGAGACTGAGTTTTAGAAGGTCAATCCATTTCAAAAATATTGATGAAAAGATTTACCTTTTTCAAATAAATAGCCCCTGTTCATTGGGATCGTTTAAATCGTGAGGATGTTAAAGATTGGCAAAAGGGCAAAAATGTACAAACCAAAAAATATTTTCAACAACAAAGTGGTGAACGTCAGATTCGTCAAATAAGAAACAAGAATGAAATAAAGGGTAAGAATATCTAAAAAATAAACTAACTTCTTGAGAGTTATATGAGATTAAATAAAGTTGTTATTTTCTTTAATGTTAGGACGATAAAATTTAACCCGACATCTAGGCGACGTTTATGATGCTATTCCCTCTATAGTTACAAACATTTGTTTGTTAGCGTTAATAAGCTAAATTTTCTATTTTATTTTAATTGTTGCAATTAGGTTTTATTTTATACCAGGGTCAGGGTCTGCATACTAATGAAATGAGTGAACTTTTCATATTATTAATGGAGTTCTT
>JACYFI010001771.1:0-16036 GCA_020975735.1 Ophiocordyceps xuefengensis | reverse complement strand
CTTATTAAGATGAAATCTTAGGAATTCATGAATGTCTGCCCTTGTCTTGACTGTGCCCGAGCCTTCTTTAAAGTCATTTTTATTTGCTCCCTGTAAGATAAAGTATCGGTAAAAAAGCGGTTAACATATTTTGCTTTTATATCAGGCAAGACTTGTAATCATAAAATCTTAGAAACTTTTTATCTGTGGAGATTTGTATAAACTTTACTCTTGTTAAAAATACATTTGTATAGCTTGTAATCGAGCAATATTTCTTTTTATCCTGTGTGATTCTTAAAACACTAGTTTACCGTTTCACCAAATTATTGCTATCTTTATTTTTTTAATATATATTTTACCAAAACATTTCTCTTCGCCTTCTAAAATCCAACCTACTACTCAGTAGGATTGGTATATAGGAAAATCTTCTTTTTTACAGGATCTTTCCTAACCAGGTTCTATTGTAGAAATAAAGCTGCAATTCTTATCAATAAGTAGCCTCGAATTCTAGAAGACTTTTATATATTGAAAATTGTTTAGCTATCCTTCTGTAGTAAGATGCCTCTTATTAATTATTTACTTTAAAGCTTGTTTAAAGAACTGAATTATCCTAACCACATTCTCTGTATATAAAGGATAGCTCTTAATGTTATAAAAAACTAAATCCTAAGTCCTTTAATAGAGAGAGCTTCTTAAACCTTATGCCCAATCACTACGGCATGTAGCTACTCTGCCTACATTCTAAAATAATTCCTGATTTCTGGTCTAAAGAGATTTACCTCTTTATTAGAGGAAATTTGAAAAACAACAGCCTTGCGCTTTGATACCTTAATTTTAAGTTTTAATTTTTTTATGAATAGAATCTATGGAAAGCATCCTTCGTGTTTTTTTATGAAAAAAAAAGTTATATCCCGAAATAATAATTAGGTCAAGATTTGTTATATGTAATTTAGGTCTTTATCATTAATTAGCCTATGATAAACCCCAAGGATTGGGACAATAATTCTATTGGCTTAAAAGTATTTTATTCTAAATCTTTCTAATTGAATATTCAAAATTCCAAGGTATCCCTGGGGGCGCAAGGAGCACACCTTAGAAATATTTCTATAGAAATATTGAAGAAAACCATCTACTCGTTGCTCTTTTACGCAGTAATTTTCAACGATAATTGTATTTAAGATTCGCGTACAACCCATTCCTATTACCTAGATCTTTTAACTTTGTACCATACATTCAGTGACTAGCTGATCCCGCTCAAGGACTTTGCCAATAATTTGTATTAGGAGCTTTAGGTGTCCCCGGGAGTTTTGGTTCCCATTATTACACAATGTCGGCGTGGCCTAATGCCCCAATTTCAATGATTTGCTACTCAATTTACGTCTTAGTATTTCTCTACTAGTTACTTTTTTCCAGATTCTAGGAGGTTTTGTTCCGATTTGTTCCTGTAGATACAATATATTTCGTTATTAGATATTCAAATATATTTACCTGATTTATTCCAGGCACTTTTTAATACTAAAATGGTTTGTCCCTTAGTAAAAGAAGATTTTCTCATCGTTTAAATCTTTAGATATATAACTTAGAGGCCCGTTACTTTAGATTATAATCCATAAGCTTAAGGCGGTAAATTTTACTTCTAGTAACCTCATGTCACCCATTTCTCACTATGAAGTTAAATTTATTTAATTCTATTTAAAAAAAAATCCATTAATTTACTCAACGTCTGCCTACCCCAAACGGCTTAATTTTACTAGCATTAAGTATACTTCTAATACATGTAAACGTTAGGCATGTTATCGTATTGTACAATACATTTTAACGATATTTTAAACTGAGTTACTTGAAAAAATACATTTTGTAGGCTGACAGGCTCCACAGCAAGACAGGTCTTTATTCAGATATTGTTAATAAGAACCAAATTCTATATAATTTTTAATCTAGAACTGTTTGACATCAAATACTATTTAAATCTTGGTTGAGTATTAATAAATATATGAAACCCTAATATTATTATAAAATTGTATACTATAACTGTTTTTAGCACCAATACTATTATCACCTGTTTTAGCTTTATACAAACCCTGTTGACGCATTAATAACTGTATTAAAATCTATTCAATTAAGAACTTTCTTTCTTAGATGGGTTTTAATAGAACAAATTGACACGAATCTTTATTAGCAGAACTATGACAGTACTCAATAAGTGTCTTCAACACAATCCCGCCCTCTGATTGTTAAATTGTGTCTATGTTAAGTAAATCCTCCTTATAGAAAGCTTTCCATGTACAGGGTTTCGGGTCATTGCTTAGATCCGTTAAATTTTCGGAATGATGTTTTCTTAGTTAACGAACCTCTGTAAACGAGGTCAATAAATTATGCAGCTCTTTTAAGCCTATCTCCTGTGTCGACTTTCAATAAAAAAACCTTCTAAAATTTTCACTTAACTGATAATTTAGGAACCTAATTCTGTTCTTGTGTGCTGTTTCCTTTTGACATACACGGAAATTAAGCTTATTAAACAGGAATTTAATACCCTGAAATAGCTTATAAAATAATTTCGTGAACTTATCTCCATTTGAAACGGGTTCATTTTTACGGCAACTTCCGTACGCCCTCCCCCAATTTATAAAAAAATATTAATTTAAAAATAAATTTATATGTTAATCTAACCTGAAAAACGATAGATGTATTCTTTAACTATACTTCCCTTATTTCTACAGCTTTGTCATTTTAAAAATTACCTAAATACTCAGCCCAGCTTTAAGTTTAAGTAGGAAAAATCTTATGGTTTCGTTAATTTCATATTTTAAAAGTACTAATAGATTTACCTTCCAGCATGCATTTTAGCTGTAATATTTTGCTAAATTGCCTCTGCGCGATAAAGGGATGTGTATTTTTCTATGTTAAGTTGGTAAAGACTAAAGTAATTTTTATTCTTTATCTTCCCTTGACTTAAACTTCTTACCTAAAATGTTACGATGATCTAATATTTCTGTTTATGTCATTACCGGAAAAAGATTTTAATTTAACTGAAATATTGTTTTTCAACACTATAGTTTTTAGGCGCGGAGTCCAATAAAGAAAAGACGTTTTTAAAATATAATTATATTCACATGTTTAACCTATATCCGCAAAAATAGCTGTTCCTGTTATAAGTTCTTCTGGCCTACAATTACTACTAATATTTATAAAGTAAAATATTATGGCATGTTTTAACTACGCAGGGCAGTGAATTAAGTCAAGGATTTCTTTCTTAGAAGGCAAGCGCCACCACTTTCCCTTATATTAACCACCTAACTCTTGTTGCTAAAATTTAACCACTACCACCATACCTTTACCAGTTTGAGTTTATCTCTATGCATTATATAGAACCTGATTTATTTTTCTTTATCTAATAATATTTTGAATTTTTCTTGCTGGCGGGCTCGCGCAGCACGAAAATTGCACTACTATACTTTTGTATAGGCTTTATTGGAAAGAAGTGTCTTGATTGTTTAAAATATATTTCTCATAAATGTTTGTGTTTTTTTATACGGTAAATTATTTTAATCGGTAACTAATTTATGAAAGAAATTAATAATTATTTTATATGCCCATTGCGATTCTACGGAATGAGGCCCTGATCTACTTTAAGCCATAAATAAATTAATTTACCACTATAATTAATAAGCCAACCACTTATGTCGATTGAATGCTCACCTAAAAGTGCTTGGCTGCGGGAAAATCCATTTGTTTTATACAACCATTGATTTACCTACCTCAGAGTCATTACCGTAAGCCCATAAGAGTATTACTACGTCTTACTTGGTTTTATGGATTGCTTCAGGCGTTCCCGCATTTGATGGATTGTACTTGCCGAAGGTCTACTTTCTACAAAAAGCGTGATCTCACCCTTATCAGATTTCTAATGCTGTCCTCATAATTCAAGATAAGATCTTTGCCAGTTCCCGAAGTCTACAATACTTCGACTGTAAACTCCTTCATGATCCCACCAACTTGTACATAATAAACTTTGAACATCAATCTTGTCTGGATTAAATCATGGTACCTGCTAAAGACTATTTACTTTAAATTGCCTACGTATTGTAGGATTTGCGGCAGAAACAAAATCTACTTCTTTTCCCGAAATCTCTTATATGTTATATAGACAGTATATTAATAGCAAAGCTCTTGGTAAAGTTTGGGCAGTCCTTCTCCATAAAAATAATAAGTTATACCTATATTACTTAATTATCCTTTAGCAAATAATAATACACCTGCTTTAATACATGAAAAAAATATTTTCTTTATTAATGCCTTCGGCTTTTTAAAGCGTTTTGGCACTGCTCGGGGCTAGTGACACTATGTGTTAGCGCTGCCTGTAAATTATCAAAAGATACATTTTCCCTTTGTAGTATAGTTACTTTAATAACAATCGAACCCTTTCCCGACCTATAAGGGCTTATAAGCCGATTTAGCCATATCTTTGCGCGTGTATTTCTGAAAAAGTTTTATACCCTTTTCGCTAGTAGTAGACTACTTTTATCTCGTTAAATTACCTGCGTGGTAAAATATTCTTCCTGTTGCTTGCAGTAGATATTGATTTCTGCTTTCCTATTTAGTATACGTCCCTTCTCTAGAAAAACCTTAAGAGTTTTTTCTGTATGTTTATAGCCTAGAAAAGAATTTGCCTGTTTCCTAAGTAACGGTACATTGTGGGTCTTTAGAAGAAAAGTCTTATAAGTTTTTTTCCTCTTTTAACTTGGTTCTTTATTTCCCATAATATATTCGTATATCAATAAAACTAAAAGTTCTATATCCCATTGTATTGTTGTAAAAGAGGGAGCTTGCGCCGTGAAAGAGGTGTTTTTGTCACGTTAATGGTTAAAGTCTTGAAACACTATAATATTTTATTCGAAAATCTATTAGTCAATTTATAGGAGCTAACCACTATCCCCTTCCCGGGGATTTCAGTAATTATTATTATTAATATTATTATCCAGCTAATATAACCACCTTTCTTTCTATCCCGGAGGGATTAGGGCCGAAGCCCCATTCATTTAATACTTGTGAATTTTTTATCACAGGAATCACTATTATTTCTTATATGAGATTTACGGTAGGCTGTCATAGCTGTAGTGTATTATCGCGTTGTTTTCATGACTGAGTCCTTGCGCGCTTCATAAATCTGTATACCATATTTAAATAACTAATTACTTTATTTAAAGCCCTATACTGGCTAATAATAAAATGTGTAACGAAAGAAGTTCTCCCTCTTCTCATTGCTGCAAATTTTATGTACTTATCAGTGTCAGGAGATAAAATAAGCCAAATGCTATGGCAAGTTTTTTTTATATTTTATTAGCTAAATTTTCTTCTCTATAAAACCTAAAGGTAGCATAATGAACCTATTTCAAGCTAAATTTCGTATTCTATGTATTCTGATCCTTTCGAAATAGGGTCTGACTATATCTTAAGCCTATATTTATGAAGCATTAGTTGCAGCGTAAGCTAGCCCATCTTATAACTATTAAAGCAACGAACCATTTAAGTGAATGAACCTGAACCCTTTAGGGTGGTTTGGCTGCCGGTTCGCCCCATTATTACCTCGTGATTATCAGATCTATGGTTTTTACCTACCACGGAGGTCATGACCTGGCCTCAAATATGTTTAACCCAATTTGCTTGGCTAGTTTGCTTTTAGGGTTTTCGCCGTCAAATTTGATGGTTTATCTGCAGAAGTTTCATTTCTAAAAACTGGCTATTTAATGATTTGCTGTAATCTTATTCTTATACCAGCTTCGCAGTTAGTTGTTGAAGTTCTTTCACTAACCTGCTACAAGTTTCCATGGAGAGAATTATGCTTACAATCGACCCGTTGGACTTTTATGATCTGAACTATGGTTAAAAATCACACCCGTGGCTAGGGGTTCCCCCTAACTTTTATCACTGGTTCGTTATTTTTAGACGCGGTTAACATAACGCATTGGCTCGGCATTCCTAAACGTTTTACTTGGGTGACCCATTCTGCCAAAAGTACCGTCCTTGTTTTTATCGAGCCTGCTTATAAAAGTCCTATTTTCGTTTAGTTCCCCACATGGCTACTTTTCACTATCGCTTCATGTATCATATTTAGCCTTTGAGGAAGGTTCCCATAATTTTAACAACAGTTTTTTTGTACCGTTTACTTTAAGCTACACATTTTCAAGTCCTTTATTACATAGATTCTCTTTTTGATTTATTTACCTGAAGGTATACTAAATATTTCAATCAACTTCGTCTTGGAGATTAGATTTTCCCTTCTTAAGAGCTTATGTAACTTTCAGGGGAAGTTACCCCCCAATATTCTGCATAGCCCAACTGTTTACTTGGACGACTTTTATAAAAAGAATAGCGAAACAATTAGAGAGATAGAGCTCCCTAATTTCTAGATATGAAAAATTGTGACAATGGCTGGGACGCGCCAAGAACCATTTTCATAATCATTTCTATAGTAAAAAATGAATGTTTACAATTCTAAATAAAATAAGACTTCCAAAATAAGAGCTTTAGCATAAGGAAAATAAGGGTTATTAACCAGGATTCAATCAGCCCTTTTCACCAGACGCGGAGTTAAAAATATTGAAGTTTTAATTGCCTATGGATATATATTTCTCATTTGGAGAATGGCTAAATTCCATAATATTCTGTATATATTATATAATTACAAGGTTATACTTTTAATATATCTTTTTTGTTTAGTTAAACTGTTATGTTCTAACATGTTCTAAGTAAAGGTATGATATTTCGGGTTTACTGATGAATCGAACAACAGAAAAAACCTTCTTCCCAGGAAAGGCGCTTTAACCGACCACGACTAACCCCGTTGTGGATATCTTTGACCAATCCGTATTGTGTGAGCATATAACACCTAATACATCAAAAAAAATATAAACCTAAAACTTAAGTAAAGTTACTATTAATATGATTAAACTCAACCTTCGAACCCTAATTATTTATACAATTATGAAATATAACAACCTTTCAAATACTAAAGATATGAAATAAATAATCTTGATTGCAGGCAATCAAAAATATACATATTTACTAGTTTTTACTCAGGTTTACAAACCTACGAAGCGTCAAATCACCCTATCGAGATAGGGGTATGTGGGACTGAAAGACATAAAGCAAGGGATAGTCCGTAGCGACTATGAAATTTTTCTATAATAATAAAGTATTTCCATTTGTCAGCTGCATTGTCTTATACTTTTCTGACGAGGTCGTACGGGTTTCCCCATCCCGGCCTTGCACCCCCCCCCGGATCGTCCTTTCGAGATTATGCAGTGGCGATGGCTGATCTTTCGATACGAGGAAAAAATTATGCTATGCCCTTTAGCTTCTTGATACGGGGTAATAGTGAAAACAAGTAACTAATTGTAACACGTCCTCTACTATGGGCACAGGTCTGCGGATAAAAGGACCAAGCACTAGCTTTTATTTGTTCATGTTAACCGCGAGCCCGTCACGGATTCTTTACAAGCCCTTGCTTCCCACATCTTTGAAATAACTTTCTTAAATCATGATCCTGATTTTGCAACCCCTACAGGTTGCTAAAACTGGTGGCTAGCCTAAAAGGGGTATGCAGGGGCCACCCCGATTCTTCGAGTGGGTCCAAGCAACTTTTCAAATAGTTAATAACCGGTTAACAATAGGGTATAAGTGTTCATGATATCTATCCCGGTCTATTAGTAATCCAAAGAGTACTTGGATTTGAACCCAAGAATTTGAAGGTTGAGCTTCCTATTTTGCCATTATACCTACACCTCTTTATTTTTTTAACTAGTACAAACGCGGTACCAGGATGCCTCACAGGGGCTAAGGAATAAACCTAATAGCTAGGTTACTAAAAGGCCCAACTTGCCCATATGAAACAGCCCTTACTGAGAGAACGCGATGTTCGAATCGGAATTTGTGGTTTTTGGAACAGACCCTAATAAAATTCAAACTTACCCCTTAAACCACCGGGTTCAAAATTCTCTTTAATCGTACATTATTAAAGCCTGTCCCCTTTATAAGCTTCTTATATATCCCTTGTTTAATTAATACTGCTATGGGATTGGAGTCCCCTTCCTCTTATATTTTTCCTTTTCCTACTTGTTCTAATCCCTACAATCACCTTGCTTTGCTCATCCTTGCTTGTCCTAGCTTGCGCCACAGCAAAGAATAAACTATGAAGGTGCCTACAAGGGTATCGATAGCCACGCAACTTTAATACTCAGATTTCATATCCTTAGGAACAGGTTCAGGAGGCTTTCTGGTCGATCAAGAATAGAAGGCTAATTCCTTCACGCGAATCGAAAAACGCTGGATAGATATTCTTTATCAAGCATAACTTTTCACGAATTAATCTAAAGGAGATCTATAATTCATATATTGATTTACATAACGTTGTGGCATGTCCTAATATTATTACTTACTTATTACACCCATATTCCTTACAGTTATGTTTTCTACGTGAATTTTTAAATTATCTTTTAGGTAGCTAAGCTACTACACCTATATCTATATCTTTTGTTTTTCAAAGAATGGATAAAAAGGTCCCTAGAAGAAGATTCGTTATTTTTTTTTATTTTTTTGCTTGAATTTAATTTAGCAGCTTTTAAGCGACAGCGTTTCTCAAGAGGTGTAGAAGAGTACTAGAAGCGTAGCAGCAAACAGAAAGCGTACCCACCCCACCCGTACCCTGTAAGAAAAATAATCGCATTAGATCAAGCAGTATAAAAATTTCACACATCAATCAAAAAGTTCTATTCTTTGTACTTATATTATAAATTGAGAAAATAAACGATTTGGACCTTTACATCTCTGATGTGTAGATAAACGTCTCCAAGTGTACTAATTCTCTATTTTATTTTTTAATACATTATTACGGTAGCTCCTTCTTATTTATTTGGTAGGCCCTTACATTGTAAACTTACAATTAAAGCAAGTGCGCATATAAATATAGCAAGGGAGTAAAGGACCAGCGAGTCTAAATCACAAGCTAACCTTTTGCCTACATTGGCTCACACGCCAGCGTATAAAGAAAAGATCATTATAGGTATTGTGGTTGGTGAAAAATACAATAACATCCATGCACAATATTTTTCTGTGTATCACGCGCTTTATTCCCCTATTTTTTTTCCTACAAAAACGTTGCAAGAAAAAGACGCAAGCTATTTTTAATTTATATAACAAGTGTCTTCTGTTAAAGTATATATAAACATGCAAACCCCAGCCCGCCCTATTTCAGATGCGCAGGGAAGGGTTTAAATTAACAGAAACGAGAGAGCCTCTGTGAAAGCCATTGCGTGAATTTACTTATTAGGCTGATGCTTTGTTTTAATTAAAAGTGTACGTTTTAAAGCAAATTGTAGGAATTAGAGATTACAACAAGGAAGTCTTAAAAAAACTGAGAAAGATAAATTGTATAACCAAAGATAAGTGCTTTGACTGTTAGACCTAGGACAAACCTATCTTATACTTATCACGTTTAGGGTGCTGTTATGAACTAATGTAAAGATATTTAACTTGAAGCTTAACATCTAAAGCAAAGCCTAAACTATAAGTATCTATCTCAGGCAGAGAACCAGAATGAGACATGATTCGATTTTATAGCTTCTTGCTAACAAAAATAATCAGTATAATACTTATCTTGTTACTGTATGCTTGTTTTATCGTAATTTATTAATAGCCAACCTATTAATCGTCAAAGTAGATAAATTATACTAGCATAAAACAAGTCATATATTATAAGAGATACTATAATATATTTCCTACGTGTAGACAATGTGACGTGTTCTGTCATATTACCATCTTCAATTTATTACTAGTTAACTAAATAACATTAGCTGTTTGCTTCCAGATTTTTAATTTTTAATATGTAGTGTAAACCTAATCTTCACTTTTCCTTTGCTATAAATATCACTAAGTTTACTTGTTGAATAGGTAACAAATTAAATTGTTTTATTCTTAGCTTTTACAACCTATTAATTGCGCCATGTAGTCAGGAGCAATTTTGGCTGGGTAATGGCATAATTTTAATAACATTGGTTTACAAAATGCTAAAAGGGAATCCTAATTTCAATTTATTGCTGTGTCTAATTCACTTGTTCTTATATTAATTAAACATCAGAAAAATAAATTTAAAAAAATATTAGGAATACGGCCCCTCATATATACAAGTAATAAGAGAAACCCTATAAAAGGTTAATCTCCATAAATAATATTAAATAAGAGGAAAAGTATGCAAAATTAATCTGGATAAGAACTTAAGAGATCTAATAGGGGATTTTTTTTAACTTATTTACAGTTAACCGAAAAATTACATGCAATATATTCAAAACATCTTAGAATAATTCTAACTGTACAAACAATTAAAAATACATCCGGATAAGGAATCCGAAAGATTCCAAACACCCATTTTGACACTAAGGGCTTTTATTTTTTTTATATGTAAACCCTTCTTAAAAATAGGACTAAATATATTTAAAGCTGGCACTTTATATTTTTTTCTTCGTGTGTGCATAGTTATCTTCTACAATTATAAGCATCCTAATCCCTGTGCTTTGCACCCTTTTATTTCCTAGCTGGCGCCACAGCAAGAATAACCTAATCGAAGGCTTAGCGCCTAAAAGGGTATCGATAGCCACCCACTATCAAACCCATAATTCATATCCCTTAGGGAACAGTTCAGGAAATAAAGCGTTCGACCACTTCTAGTTTCCCTGGCCTGGTGGTGGTTAGTGAAAGTACTACATGGCACCCCTCTTCAGAGATAAGGGAAAATCATTCATACAATTCCGCCACCCTCTGACTAGGGAAAAAGAGTCCGACATCCTTCTTCTATTGACTGATCTTGTGACGATTTGGCGTAGTTTTGTATTTTTTTTACTTACGCTAGCGTAGCTTTCGCAATATAAGAATAAATGCAAAAATAAAAGGAGTGGCTCGCCACTCAAAAGTGTAAAATTATTTAATGAAAAAATTCTACACAAGCTCTTATGTCAATAATCCCCCGAAACACGGGTCCTTCGCCAGCAACGGCTTTATTAAATCACAAACGCGGCTACATCAGGAACATTAGAACTTACTCTTCCAGCTTCGGATATTGTAAGATCTATCATTAACTATATAAGCCGTTTTTAAAATAATTATATGTGTAATATTCTTGTCGGATAGTTTTTTATTGCTAGTAGGGCGGAAGCCTTCTTTCTAACTCACGGGAGCCTAGCTAAGAGATCACCCACGAGTTTCATAAGTTGAAAACACTATAATATTATACAAGATTCTAACAAAATTGTTAATAAGTAAAGGTGAGAGATGTGATCTGTTAAAATAAAAGCTAATTTTTGAATTTATGTAGTTAAACAATTGTAGATTTTAAGATTTTTTTGCTTCTAAGTTCCTTGACCGAAAGGTTATAGATAAGGGGGATTGTTAGAAGTAAGGAAGCCACCCTAGAAAACGGCTCCACCTATAGGCTACTATATAAGCTATTTTACGGCTTTTGGCTGAATTTTTATACTTGCGTAGCAACCCAACTAAATACAAGCTATGCTTTACCTGCTCCCCCTTTTGCCTTTTAAGCACTTGCGGAAGAAGGGGATAAAAGCAGTTAATGGATACCGATGTATCAGTTTTCACCTAACCACCAAACAACACTAAATTTAAATTGACCTCTTAATACATATAATACTTAAATTATTTTATACTAAGATCATTGTTTATAAATATTGAGTAGTTTTTTGGATTTTGGTATTGCATAAGCAATAACCAAAATGGCCCCTATTGGTATACAAGCTCTTTACAGAAAAAAATTTAAATATGAAATCAAATTATGGGTATCCATATATCGGCAGCGTAAAGTGAAAAGGGTCTCCATCATAATCCCCATCATATTCTGTGTTCGAAAAATATCCCATTATTATAAGCTCGCTTTTATTGAATTTTGCTATTGTTTCTTCTATGGTTCGGGACGTTTATTTGTCATAATTCAAAACACAGAATCAGATCCACTTCTTTTTCTCTTTTTACTACCCTTTATCCCCCCGGCATGGATTTTTATCAATTGCATGGAAGGTGCAGGCTCATCCTTAGAATTCAATTCTGAGGATTCAGATTGACTTACTTTTGGAATTTTTGATCAGCTTCATCTTTGGAATTGAGTGTGGGTACAGTAGGGATTCACTAGGTACCATGGTTGAAGATGATTCCATGATAAGGTTGTTGCTCGAAAGGGCGATGGGTGATCACTTCTAGATCTATTGGATAATTCACTCCCCTCTCTTAATGTTTGACCCTCACCCGTCCTGTTTACATATTATTCACTTGGAGTATGAAAACCCAAGGATAAATGGGTTTCCCGGTCGCTGCTGGTAGATTTCCTCCACTAGTGATACTCGACACCAGTAACCGACCTATATAGTCCATCTGCTCGTTATTCTCTGGGGCTTTAACACG
The DNA here is from genome assembly GCA_020975735.1 of Ophiocordyceps xuefengensis. Classification (NCBI taxonomy): domain Eukaryota; kingdom Fungi; phylum Ascomycota; class Sordariomycetes; order Hypocreales; family Ophiocordycipitaceae; genus Ophiocordyceps; species Ophiocordyceps xuefengensis. Next base: position 3,595 of record JACYFI010001771.1, on the reverse strand, counting down.
AAGCTAAGGCGAATCACTTCTGACGAATTAACCGAACTGATGCTACCTTTGGGTACTTTTCGAATTTTAGGTATGTTATCCAAGGCGTCGGGTTTCAATTAGGCGTCTCTTCTTCTTCGGCCTAGTATTAGAATAGGTCCCATGAGGTGTTTCTCCCTTCCAGGCATAGTTATGTTGAATGCGGTCCATTAATTTCTCCTTGTGCGGCCGAGTCCTCCAGATTTAGTACCCGTTATAAAATCCCTGTACCATCTGGTACGTTCTAACATAAAATGTATGCAGTAGTTCCTAAACTATCTCTACGTATATTTTGTTCTTTATCATTTTCATTCATTTTTTATATCTTTTCGTGCATGCATTTTATTGGTGATATTCGGTATTTTATGCTTAGGACCCGTCATGTAATAACATACCGAGACCATATAAAAACGTCGATACAAGATAAAATAGTGTTCAGTTAAAGAATACTCGATTCATTAACCTTAGATGGTATCTTTTTAAATTGATAGGGCTATAATAATTCTTCAGTAGGCCCTACAGCTATTGGCAGATTGTACCTATTGATCACGTGGGAACCCATGTGAACCCTGTTCCCCTAACTAAGGAAGGGAAACAGTACCAAATACCACCTCACTTATAGTAAATGGATGAAAGAACATATTCTATTCTTTAAAAAAAAGTGTTACAGTTATGTTCTATAACATTGTTCCAAATAACTTCTCCATTATGCTCAGAAACTATTTTCTTATGTGCAATTATTTTGCTTATTTACACATTCATAAAGGTTTTAAAGAATAAATATTTAAAGACCACCTTAATTAAGCATGAGTTGCGTAACAAACTAAACCTTTTTATCCATAAATATGAGTGTTTGGAACCATTTTTCTAAATTCATCGTAACTATTAAATAGATTTATGGCTACATATCAATCTTAAAATAATTAAATAGGCAGCTTGCAGGGTGTACCAAACCGTAATTATATATAAATTTGTTAATATATTAATAATATTTGTCTTGAAATAAAGATATCCATGTTAAATCTACTTAAAGTGTTAAAATACCTAAAAATATCTAATATCCTAATTATTTTTAATAATTCTTTTAAAATAAATAGCTATCCATTTTTTACTTTTTTTTTGTTTTTATTGTTTATAAAAAAAGTAGACTAATAGCTAAATTAAATCTCTCTATTCTATTCATACCTGACTTTAAGAATATTTAATCTTTTTAATACCTTTCGGTGGTTAAATGTATCATATCAGCTAAATCTCTCGAAGTACGTTTAATAAAATCTATAATTGAGTCTCCTTAAACTTTATACCTTGTAAAGGATATTTGTTGAAAGCAAAGAATTATTTTAGTCATTAATACTCATTTTAAATATATATATGCACGATAATTTTTCATTCACTCCTTGGTCGTAGTTTAAAGCTCCTCAATCCTTTCACCACCTTAATAACAAACCCATAAATTTTTGTTTAATAAAAACTCATCTTTCGGCATCCTTGAGTATAGGGGAAAACTAAATTTAACATATAAAACCAAGTTGGTATAGAAGTTTTTACTGATTAATTTGACCTTAACATAAAAAATACCCTTCTCCTCTTACAAATCAGCATGAGATCAGTTAGGGATCTTTAATATCATGTGTATCTATCCACTAAGCGCGGTACAACTTTAAACATTAGGAAAAATAGATTTTTTTTAATTTTCAGAAGGCATTCTGTTCATAGGTCCTTTTATATTGACAACTTATACATAACCTTCAATATCAGAGGCGTAGCATTTCACCTGTTAAAAGTAACTGTAATAGCGTTTCTTTTAAATAACGAGGATTAAATCTGCGCTTCTTTTGTGTCATAAAGATATTATATCAAAAATGGAGGTATAAATTTTTTTTTTAGCCAAATCCTTGGCGGATGAGGTACACCTATTAGCTGCCTTATTGCTTATTCCTCATACCATTATTTGGTACTATCCGCCAATAAAAAGTACTGAGTTTTTCATTAGTAATCAGGAATAACCCTTTGTTTACTCCTATTTTAAATTCAGTTGTTACCATTATAGCCTGAAGTGTAGAACTGAACTCTTAGACTTTAAGACTTAAATACCCTTACCCATCTTGTAAAAACCTGTTACTCCAATAAGGACGGTATAAGATTGGAAATCTTCTGATTGTACTATAAAATCTTTTAACCAGGCTTTTGCCGCAGGGTCTAAATATTGTTAAATGCTTATGGTGATTTTCCAGGTTACCAAGCCAGGTTATATGTAATTATTCACATACGATTAAAATGTTAACTTTAACTTAATGATACATAAACCCAAATATTCCTTATACACCCTTAACACAAAAAAAGGAAACCTCATTTTAGAAAGCAAGTGAATTCAAGGCTATACTATACTGGTTCTAAAAATGTACCATCTAAGCTCCTTTTCTATCCCCCCTTTTATATTAAGGTTGGGGTGGGCTAACGTAAATTGTTGCTCCAACTAGGACCCAATACATATCTAATGTATTTAATAAAAAAAGGGTTAATCGAAAGGATTTATAATAGGTTCTATCCCATAAATGAGGTTATTGAAGGTCCTAGATTCCCACTGTTGGTGTTAAAAGCCACCTCACCCTGATCTGTTTTAATTTTAGAAAATCTTATCATTAATATTATATTAATATTTCTAGTTCACATTCAAACCTTTTTTATTTTTTTTTAGACATTCATCCTAACCCCTTCTCCAGTTAAATGGGTTTTTTTTTTCAATAATAAAGCCCGCTTATTTAAATATCGTTCGGAAAATTTTTTGAATATTTTAGTAACAGGTAATTGTAAAAATTTTTCAAATATAGGTTATAATCTTTTTTACGAACCATCCTGTAAATTTTTCAAAACATAAACCCCAAATCCTAATTTTAGATATATTATTACCACCAACCTTATATGTGGAGATATCAGACTTCCTAATAAGAGTTCTTTATCTTTCTTGTGTTTGGAGTTAAATAAACGTTTAATCCAACTGTTTCTCACAAATTTTTGATTCGCGGTGATTTTTCAGCATATAAAAAAACACCCTATCCCCGCGTCTGTAAAACCAGCTAATCAGTCTTTAAATGCAAGTAAAATACCTTTTGGGCGGAGACTACGTGGTTTTTAAAGCTGGCTTAGGCGATAAACTAAAGCTAAACGCATAAGATAATTCCCGACTAATTTAAAAGTAGCTTTAATAGATTATAACTTTATTAAAACCTATTCTAATTGTACGATGTTGACCTTGTTGTCAAACAAATTTAAAACTCTTTAAAAAAGTAAATAGTCGGATCTGCTTACGAGTTAATAAAGTGGATAGTTGTAAAATGATTACATTTTTAACTTTAAAATCTCTTAAAACCAAGAAACTCTAAATTGGAATCAGATCCGCTCCTAATTTTTGCTTTATTTTACTACACCAAAAAATAACAATTGAATTTGGTTCCTAATAAGGCATATATTTCCCTTTTATGAAACTCTTCTGGAATATAGTCCTTAGACTTCCTATTAAACCTACCTTGATTTCAGAATTTGATAACATCTAAGAAAATAAAAGATCTTCTCCCAT
>JACYFI010001769.1:0-11095 GCA_020975735.1 Ophiocordyceps xuefengensis | reverse complement strand
TAATTATATTTTTATTTCGAATCAATATATTTTATCTAACGTTTTAAACATGTCTTTATTCTCTCGCTTGGCCTTTTTAGGTTCTCCGTTTGTATTTATTTCTTATTTTAATATATACTGTTACAAGCTTGTTGCTAATAAATGGTTAATTTTACTTGCCCAGCCATATGCTCCCGCCGTAGAGATGAAGGGAAACTTTACCTTTAGCTTTTTTGAGATTTATTACGCACTCTGGGGCTGAATTTACGATCTTAAATTTTTTTAACACAGTTTCGGTTTAATGTTTAAGGGCCCAAATGTGATAACTATTCTTAATATGCTTAATATTTTAGGGCCGAGCTTTAGCTTGTAATCCTTCGGATATGCAAGCTAGCCATATATTATATAAATATACTTCTCCCTTGTTCGCGTGCGGGTTCCGGCCCCATTGCAAGCAAATTTGCTCTACATATATAAATTTGAAGATATTACTTTTTCCTAGACGTTTAAGTAGTAAACAAAGGTTATCTTTTCATTTAATAATGGGCGAGCCCACAGCGATTTTATAACTTATATTTGATTACAACACGTGTACCCTTTTTATTTTAAAAGGTGACTTAGAACAAAACCATCTACTGATATTTAGGAAATGTTCTGGAACATCCCAGCTCTAAAATAGGTTAACTTCGCATTTAGCCAACCAAAAATTTTGATTCTAAGAGGTGATTCGAACACCCAATATAAACACCCAAAATTTATGACTTACCTATTAGAAATGAGAGGACTTATTATTTTTTATGAACTTATCTATACGAAACTTATAGATATTTTAGGTGTGGCTGCGGGCATGCAGCAAGCATGCTATGCGCGTATTAAAGAAAACAAACTTTTATAACAATTTGTTTCCAGCCAATAGCTTGTAATAGTTTGTGTGTCGGCATACTTCGTCAAGCACGCAAAGAAAAAATTAGAAAGTTATTGCACAAAAAAGAATGATTTTTAACTAAAAAAACTTTTCACTAAACAAAGAGACTATGCATGACGAAGTAGCCATACCCCTTAATCGGGGAAACTTTTTAATAAAACGGAAAAGTAATCTTGTACATAATCTTTAAAGGCAGATATAGCTAAACCTCTGCTTTCTGAAGAGGAATAACCAAAGATTTTTAAAGTGACTAACTATTTTATCCGTTCTAAATACCTCATCTTTAGGATTTGAGTTATAATTAATTCCCTTAGTTTATTAGAAACACCTGTAACACAAGCGTTTAGTGACTGCCTTATCCCCTTCTGTTTTTTATACATCAGCTCTGTAAACCAACAAAAGAAAAGAAAAAACACCCTGGCCACTGAAACACCGCTGCAAGTCCATTCCTTAATTCAATATATCAGGCAAAGCTTACATTAGTCAGACAACTTTTTTGTGTGTGGCGCCTTATTATTCGTTGTTAAAAAGAATAATATGCAAGCTCCTATCAATTGCTCTTTATCCTTTGTAACTTAGTAATTAAACGAAAACAAAATTTCTTTCTATTTTATAGATAATTGTGGCTTGAAACCGAAAACACGATATTTAGAAATCAAATGATACCCTAAACAATCCTGGTGCCTATTTTCTAGCATAGTCTAAGTATCCGTAATAATTAAGCTCTTTTTAGGGCTTTTAAATGTAGATATCAATCTTTACTCTATAAAAGTTTTATTATATTAAACTTTACATAGGATTCCAAATATTAAACTAGAATCAATAGGTAGGCAAGAGGTTAAATCTATGGGCTTTTAACCATGTGTTGGCTCTCCTTTCTTACTGACTTACAATTCAGCATCTTTGGGATATGGTTAACCCAAAGTTTAATGTGTTGAATAATACCTTTCCTTAAGAATTTTACAAAGTTCTTTATTATGTCTTCAGAAGTAGCTTGTTATTTCTCTAACAATTTCTTTACGAAACACACCATCCTATTTCAATATATGTTTATTTACAAAGGGGGCTTGTTTATATTTCCTTTGCTTGAGTTTTTTCAAATGAACCAATTTAACGATACTAGAAAATTGATATTAACGTATAGCTAGTTACGTGTAAGCAGAGAATTAGCTAACTACCCATAGTTCAACTTTATACCTTGTATATTTAAGGTTTAACCCCTCTTCTAGGCTTACAATGTTGTCTAAATTTGGTGGTTACTTTAATTTATTATCCATAGTAATTAAAAAATAATATTGAATTATTAAGAGCTTGCGGCCTGAAAATTAGAGTTCCCTTTCCATTTTGTCATATCTTTATTTTTAATTAATGAATTCAAATGGCCCGTACATAACCTCTCGCCAGCTAAAAAAACTTAATCTAATCCCAATTCCCTATCTTAACCTTGTTATTGTAAATAATTTTTTTATATTCTCCTTAATTATAAAATAAGTAATTGATACGGGTAGTCCAATTTGAACTGACACCTATGGACTGAGCTGGAAACCCGTAAGTCTACCACCCAATATAACTATTACCCGTTCGGCTACAAAGCTCTCCTTGGCTCTAATCTATTATATTTTATACTTATTATAATATCTAATTAAACATATTAACCTATAATCCTTACTAAAAAATGCAACATTATACATAAGATACGCTTGAGTAATTCAAGAATATAATAATAAACATGCCATCTTACTGTTATTTGCTTTATTTTGTTTACTTATTTTAGCGTAGCATTTTGCGTAAGCGTTAACTTGTTTTCACCAAGGCTCACTATAAGTGAGTATATATTATTTTATATGTCTCTGCTTTGCGCCTTAATTATAATTTGCAGATATTAAGGGGCTGTTTGGGTTGGTGTAAACATAAAACCATGTACATATTTATTTATTTATTACTATGGAGATGCCAGAATGCGAACACCTGACAACAAGCAAATGACAGTTTACGTTTTGCCCAAATTAAAACTACACCGCCCAGAAAGTAAGGTAATTCATTATTATACAAATTCTTTCTAGCATTTTTTTATTTCTGTTTAGATTAGCTGCCTTAAAAAAACACGTAAGCTAATAAATGGGCATTTATCTTATTTTGTCCTGCTTACTTTATTTTTTTGTGCGGCATAGTTCGTCGAGGCACGCAAGAAAAAATTAGAACGTATGCCCTACCTCAAAGAATAGGACAATAACCTTACTTAAGTTTAAAACGTTGTATGAAAAATATCTTGCAAAGGCTGGTTTTCCTGATTTTTTTAACCCGGTGCTTCGCTAAAAAAGAGACGCTTACGGCATGCGTACTAAAAGACGTAAAATTGTAATTTTTCATAGATATATATAAATAAAAGAACAAATATCTTCTAAATTGAAAAGGGGATGATTCGCATAACCACTCGCAAATACCCACCGCCATTAGCTTAGCCATGGTTGAATCCTTTACCTTAAATGATATACCCTTTCTTGTTATATTATATAGAACTCTAAAAGGGATGCGAGGCTCAAAATATTTTTAGAGCTCGGTTAGCAAATTAACTTATTAATTTAGGGCTTTGCAGGGATGAACCTACATTATCAAATGATTAAGTCATTATGTAATTCACATTATACTAAAGTCCCTTCACTGCCCAACGGTAAGACTTGATCCTTAACAACCAAACGCAATTCCACGTTCTCTGCTCCGGCAATTGAGTGCTTACCGGCTTAAATTAGAGATACGGAAATTTGAAATCAGGTGTAAAAACACACGAAGATGATGCTCATTATAATTTATATTAACCTAATTAGCTGCATACTAATTCTAGTTACATAGAATAACCACTACCCTTGAATGTCGCAAAGCACTCCTTTTTTTCGCTAGCTAAGCACAACTAGGGAGATCATGAGAATAATGGCAAATTAGAATTTTTGATGCTCTTGAAAGAAAAGTGCCGTTATTTCTCGTTTATTAATATATTTTCGCCCTATTAATGCTAAGGGTTTTTACAATTGTGGGCTGCGACCTTTATGTATTCTTGTAAAGCAATAATAGGAAAGCTCTAAAATTATTTATATAAGAACGTAGCCATTAGCCACTGTGGGTAAATAAGTAAACTTAAAGTAATCTTAAAGAATAAATTAATAGAAGATTCGTTATATAGTTAGTTCCAATACCACACTTTTAGTAATTTAAATCTTTCATTTATTTTTATTCTAGGAAGTCAGAATAACTGATTTGAAAAAACTCCTAGGGAGCTTGCACTTCATCTTTTTGTGATTTACTTTTCTATTGCCTTTACAAGGGCTTAGGCTGAAAAAGTATGCAAGAACACTCTGAATAAAATAGTACAGTAAATGACTGTAACCTAACAGAGGAGTGACCTGACACTCATGGTATCTACCCCAGGTTGGCTTAAGCCAACCTTCCTTGATGTTACCAGTTTCAAGCATCTTAAGACTTAAAGCTATTATTTCTCAAATTCAATTCACGTACAGGCTAAAGGCTAAAGTGGGATCGAACACTTATTTTTACACTGTTAGGCAGTATTGCCGTATACCTACATAAGCTATATAACCCTTTTTTGGTGCTTTATTTTAGGGGTGCTTAGCGATTTTTTTCCTTGCCACTAGCTAGCTAGAAACGGCACAAAAATACAAAAACTATATATTTTACTATATTCATTTTTTTAAAGTTATCAAATCTTTAAGCTAGCTGCGAAGTTTAAATTTTATAGTTATATAGAGCTCAAATACTTTTTTATAGGCCGGTGTAGTGAACATAATACTTCTAAATTTTATTCTTGCGTGTTGCGGAAAGGGATGCCGACAAAAAAATACTAAAGAATTAAAATGTTTTTGTTGCATAAAGTGGATTATTTCCTTGCAGAATTTTTCAACTAAGAGGCCTTTTGAGGGCCATAAGAAAATTATAAGAGGCTGCGACACATATTTGAATAATAATAATAATTTTCATCTCTTTTGGTGTTTTTCTTTACTTCGCCCTGCGTAGGGCATACAAGGGGTGGCTTTTAAGGGGGCGCTTTAACGGGATATTGTAAAAATCCGGCGCCAACACTCAGGCCTGCCGAAAGCGCAAGCCGGCTATTTTTTATCATATTAGAGAAAATTCAGAAAGTACTATAATAGTAAATTGAACTCTGCATGTATATAGTTCATAGCTGCCGCATAAATAAAATCTAATACAATATTCCTCTCATGTGTGCAAATGTATAGTATGTTTTTACCAACACCAGCATTGAAATTAAAATATTAAAGGAAAAGTATTCCTTGTTTTAACATTCAAAAACTAATCTTAGCAGTTCGCGAGTAGAAACTCTAAATATTCAACGAAAATCCAAAAGAGTTTGCGTTAAATTCAATATTACAAGTTTTGGGGCAAGGCCGGTGCAAATTTGTTTACCACTTTAAAGGCTGCGAAAGTAGAGCTCTAAATAATAAATTACCTATGTTCACATTGAGCTATCTTATTTATGAATGAAGGACCTTATTGTCTTAAAAAGACTTTTCGCTAAAAGAGTTAATATTGTTACGAGCAAGTTACAGTTTACCGATATCAGATAATAACCTATACCGCGGCTATGGCATGGCACGTTATATCCCGCCGGAACCATGAGCGCGGATATGTTAACTTTACATCAAACCCACAGTAAGACTAGAAACAAGGCGGCAATCGAACCCCGCCGTGGTAGCATTGGGAGACAGAGCTAGGTCCTACCGCTTGACTACTTAAATCTTTTTTTTGTTAATGAGGCTACCAAAGCAGAAGCCTCAGGAATTTGTCCACCTACTTCTTGCTGGCTCCTTACACTACTATACCTTTATTTTTATATTTTGGTTATGTGTATACTGGATTATTATAGAAGGCAAAGCTCACTAGGTGCTGTCTTTTGTACTTTAACGTTGTATTGCGTTAGTTGTTGTTAATTTGTTGTTTCTATTATTTATGATACTTTATCTCGGATAATGATCAGGGTGACTAAGCGGGGCATAAGGCTTCTAAGAACGGAGAAAAATAATTCAAACCATAAACCTTTTCTTAGATTCAGGTAAACAATAAAAACATCGCGGAGCCCTCTAAGCCTGTAAACAAAATTAGGTAAGGTCTATTTTTCTTAAAGGGTGATAACATGCTTTCATTTTGGACTCTGCCAACCCTATCTTCTTTCGAGATAGTGGCAATGTTGACCTTGTAAGGGGTTAAAAAAGCGGTGAAAATAAAATATGAACATGTATACCTTGCAAAAACAAGTAACAAGTAGGCCTTGCTGATTATTACAAGAATAATATAGCTAAAAGGGATAGCACGCTTTCTGCAATACGAAATATAAAGATTGCTAATTAAATCTATATGTTAGCCCGGGCAAGTATTGCCACTAGATCCATTGAGTTACAAAACCAAGTACATTTACTTTTTAATGCCTAACCCGAAGGCAATAGATATATTTATAAATAGTGAATCATTATAATTTAGTACTTATTCCTTTAAAATCCAAGATACGTCACGGATATAGCCCTATAAAATATTCGTAATTAGGTTAATACGGTATATTAAAAATATCTAAAGATAAGTTTTCGTGCCTTAATGCTTCTCAGCATCTAAAGGCTTTAAAACTTAATTAGCGGTCCGGCCGGTTGGCTTATGCCTAATACCATTTGTACTTAGTAATGAAGAAACCATCCTTATTAAATAATGAGCAGAAAGATAATATATTAACAAAAGCTTATATATATTTAAATTTAGGCACATAAAACCAGGGTAACCATAGGTTATTTAAAATCCCATAATTTTTAACCTTATGAGTTAACTCTTTCTGGTTTCTTGCCGTACAAAAGTTTGTTTCTCTATTTTAAGTTTCTAATTGTCCCTCTAGAAGAAGAAACCATTACTGTTCTCCCGCGACGTATTTAAACCCCAAGCTATGGTAACTTTTGTTTAATCGAACGAACAGTTCGGCTCACCACATATTTCCTGCGTCCATGAGGATAAGTTAAGCCGACCAATTCGAGGATGCCGAAGACCGCGCACACAATTGTGGTACACGTCTGCGCAAATTTAGTCTGTTCTATATGCTTATCTCAATATTCTATTTCCATGTTCCTTTTCAAACATGTTCAGCTTATGTTATTGCATTTCTTATTGTATTAATTAAAGATTTGCTTTATATTTACTCCTATTAAGCACCATTCTAAGTCCTATACTATTTATTATTATAAATAATAAATCTAGTAAACTCCTATCCCTAATTCATTGGCATACTTCTATACGAAGTATGCCGCGCACTAATATTATTTTATAGCCGGAGGCTAACTTTATAATCCATATACCATTAAATGACCTTTTCTATTGCCAATTCATCCAGCATACTTACACTCAATCTTCACAAATCCTGTGATTTTATCCTATACTACTTGGTGGTGAAAAAAAACAACTGGAAAAGTTTCTCATTAATTGCCAAAAATTTTTGGTAACAACAAAGTTCTACCCATGAAATTCGAGGACCTTATTTTTTTCCTTTAAGATTCCACAATTAATAGTAGATAACTAAACTATCCATTTAGAGCCTATAAACCTGACTAGTGTGCAAGTACGAAAAAACTTAATTGACCTTGATATACTGTTAAGAATTTGATTTTAATATCTTTGATATTTTTTCTAGCAAGCCTTTTCAAAGGCATAGAAAAAATAAAGCCCAGAAAAAACCACTCCGAAGTAAAGTAAAGCAGCTAATTCCCTTGATCTGTCTATTTCTTTATTTTACTTATTAGGCGGTCTTAATCCTCAAAGGTTATATCGAGGGGGGAAAGCTCCTTTAGATCAGTTAGTTAGGCCTCAATTTAAATTTGGCCTTAATACTTACTATTTCCAATCCCTAGAAGTTGAAATGTTTCTTTATTTTAAATATAATGATAAGCCTTTAGCTTGCGCACAAAGTTTATAGGTCTTCCTAATTTTTTGTGGGCGTGCCTCTAATAGGGTAATTTATCGAAAAAGCTATCTATTATACATCTAAAATTGCTAAAAAAACGGGGGTATATTTCCAAACTTGCAGCGCCCCTTTTTATTCAGATATTACCTAGGGAACTCCCTATTATTCATGTTTTATTTATTTTTTTCTAAATTAATATAACCTCTTATATTTTTTTAGTTGCAAAGCGCGCAAGGCGCGCACCAGCTGAGTGATTTGAAAGATTAAATCCAGCTTAAAAAACTTATTTATTCTCTTTCTTATTGACAAAAAATCCAAATCGCATCACTATAAAACACCAGACATAAGTGGTTCGAAAATCAAGTTGTGGGAATGGTAAGTTATTTGTCAGAACCATTTGTCACCTATTAATAGATTTTACCCACCTGAAAATTCACCTTATGAAGCAAAAAGCTTCGCAAAAATACCGTCTGTTTCTGAGTTTATATACTGAATTAGGATACATTTACATTAGAAAATTTCCCGCTACAAATAACCACTAACGTTAACACCTATTGAATGATAATCTACATTCTCAATCCTCCTTTTTTCATTTTTAAATGAATGCTACAGAGCGATCTGTCTTATAACGTGTTTAGTAACTACTTAATTTCTAGGTTATTTAATACCTCGATATTTTTATAACCTTAGAGATTTTATATTGTAATTTAAGTGAGATTAGCTTTAGTATTAGAACATCCAAAACCTAATAAATTTTGCGTGGCCAGTAATTTGATTAACCTTTGGTCTCAGGATAAGGCAAGGCCCAGAAAACTAATTATTGTGAGAGCCAGCCACCAAATTTGTATCCTTATCCGTAGGAATAAGATATTGTATAAACACCCAGGATGCAAGCAGTATTATTTAAAGTAGAAATTAAATTTGTTAGAAGTTCTTTATATTGTGTGCGTGGGTCACTTAAGAAAGTAAATTTGAATGTTTGAAGTTTTGTGAGTGTTAGCAACTTTCTACCTGCTCTTCGCTGTACCCCTTTATGTCATTCAGCGTTAGGGTTTTTATAGAATTGAACAGTGAAATAAGCTCTATTTAATATATAAAGCATATTCTCACAATTTAGAAAATTTTTTTTTCTTTTTAAATTTTTAAAGCTAAAAGGCATTTTAGCAAAAAGATCTGTCTATATGGCAAAAGCTTTGTACAAAATTTATTATTAGTATACCTATTCTATTCTTTTTTCTTAATTATTTTATTTTCATATCGTAACTTAATAGGTAAAAAATTTTGTTTATTAAAATTTAATACTTATAAGAAATACATTAAGTCATATTCTTTTTAAATCATTTTCAAAGATATGTATTTTCAGTTTATTCACTAAATAATAAAATACTTCATATGTTTTTCAAAATAATATTAGGGAATTTTAAAACTGATTATAATCTTTTAATTTTTAATTTTAGGAAAGATTTTCTGAGGAATGGACGATCCGAGCTTAAAACAATCGAATTCATAAGTGATAAATTATCTTGTTTCTTCTAAGATAAATTAGGGAATATTTGTATATTCTGTGAGCTGTGTTTCGCAAGGCGTTGAAGGCTTTATTTCTTATATGACAAGGACATTTTTGTTATATAAGAATAAAAAACCGTTTTTTAAATTTTGAATACCTTTTTATTTATTTTTTACAAATTTCTTTTTAATATTAGGCTTTTCTCTCTATTACAGTATATTAAAGGGTAATTATTTGCTTATTGTTTGACTGTTTAGAATTTCTGGGTTTTACTCGACTTTATTCATTCTTAAGAATTTCGTCTTCTTTCTTACGGTATGTAAAATTTTTTAAGGTGTACGAAATTTATGATTTTTTTGAAATATAAATTTAAAATACTTCTTTAAATTTCATTTACTTAAATTTTATTTAAAGATTATTAACAGGTATATTTTGCCAAGTATTTTTATTATAACAAATAAATAATGTTTTCCATTCTTTAGAAAAAGGACACAATTTTTATTTTTTCTCCCAGTAGTCTCCCCGTTTTTTTCTTAAAGCAATGATTTGAGGGAATTTTTTCAAGGTAATTGTTAAAATAATTCTTGAATAGTGATATGGTGTCTTGGCAGCCACTCTTTTATTTTTAATACAGCTATATCCCTATAGGACATAGCTTTTAGCGTACTGATCTTGATACTTGACCCTGAGTTATGGATTTGGCAAGACCCAGCACAAAGAAAAGCATAAAATTTTACTTTTTACATTGTTTCTTTAAAATATATAAGTAATCTTAAAATGTTGGTAGTATAAAATGGGATCATGGTTTTATTACATAATACTACCACTCTTTTAGGTGTCGTTGAACGGTTTTTTATTTTACCAATTTATTTGGTTAAAAAATAACTTCCGCCTCAAGATTTAGTCTATTTTTAGGTAAATTCTTACGAAATTTACCAATTATGTGATTTTAATACTTTTTATTTCTTTGCTTTATAGGGCGTAGCTTCGCTTAACCTAAAGACATAATTTAAAAAGCAAGAAGTTTTAGCATATATTTTCTGTCGCTTGCATACTTCATAATTGGCTTTGCGAAAAGGTCATGCCTGCCTGTGGTAAACATGTGTATACATATGCTCCTACCCCCACTAGCTTGACGTAGCAAAAGGGATTCAAAGGTTAAGCCAGAAGAGTTAGCGGCTGAGTTTTTGTAGGCTAGCGGATTATATAAAACATACAGAAGCCTTAACCCACCTAAACAAGGCAAGCCAAGACAAAAATAACTATAAAAGAAATAAACTTAAGAAGGGACAAACATCCTAGCGGTAGCTTTTCCAATAATCCTCAAGACTAATCCTTATTGCTTCCTTGTGATCCTTATGCCCGCTTACGCAAACTGTACAGAGTTGTAAGATAAATCAACATAAGGCAGGATTTATAGACCGTTGAGCTTTTTAGATTTATAAAAACATAATATGTTCCTTTTTTTGACACGAGACTTGCTGGTTGTAACAGAAGCAAGAATAAAAATAAAATAATCGTCAAAAATTAGACAAACTTTTCAGCTTTAGCATAAAGCGCAAGCCTGAAAAATTACTTAAAATTTCCAATTATCTTCAACATCATATCCATAGTTAAGAATCCTACCTAATTTAAACCTATAAGTTATTTACGTTGTAAGAAGGTGGCTGCATAATAATTTGGTTTTTACCCTAGGGAAATAAAAGCATGCCATGGCCCC
>JACYFI010001768.1:0-10684 GCA_020975735.1 Ophiocordyceps xuefengensis | reverse complement strand
TATAGGGACCTAACTGGTTACTTTAGCTAGTATTTTATACTATTACAACCACAATATTAAAGAGTTAATTTGCCATTATCTTCAGTGGCTTTCATGTTCACGAAGACTTAAATGCAGTGCTCTTCCTAAGTAAACTATTCAGGTCTAGCGAGTCGTATTATATTAGGGATTAACGCACACGGATTGTATCAAGTGGTTCTTTTTTTGCGCAGGAGGGAGTTTTAACGGATAGAACTGGACTAGAACTCGATATAGCATTCTCAGAGGGTTTAGCTCAATTTTCAATTGCCTATATTGACCTTTAATTGTTTGTTTTTATCTTGATGTTAGGGTAAATGTGGACACCTTTAATTTCATTTTGTCATAGGGAGTTCTTATCTTTAATAATGTATTAACTGAAGATTACTTAATGGATTCTTGGCTAGTTACATTCTTTGGTACTTTATCAGAGCCCTATTCAAATTGATAGCTTAATCGTATATCTGTCGGTGGTTATTTACTGAATTCTAGACAAATCGTTATCTGATGGTAAATAAAAGAGAAATTCTGAATATTATTTGGATGAGTTCGTTATACAGTAATATTAGGTATATATCCTGGTATGATATTAGACCGAATTACAATAATCTGGTTACTAAATAATGGCTTTATAGTTCCTATAATCCCTCTCTTAAAAATTGTTAATATAACAATTAGATATCCTAGGGTATACGGTTATCATATTAAATGACTAATACGGGAAATATTTTCCCTCCTTTGTTACACAGGACGAACCAACGAAAAATTACTAATACCTTTTAAATCAACCATAAAGGTTTA
This sequence comes from Ophiocordyceps xuefengensis, assembly GCA_020975735.1. Taxonomy (NCBI): domain Eukaryota; kingdom Fungi; phylum Ascomycota; class Sordariomycetes; order Hypocreales; family Ophiocordycipitaceae; genus Ophiocordyceps; species Ophiocordyceps xuefengensis. The sequence continues at coordinate 9,865 of JACYFI010001768.1, read as the reverse complement.
ATGGCTAAAAACAAAGAATTAATTGACAGACAATATACCCAAATTCTTCGCTTTCGTCTATCTTTTACCTACTTATTAGCTACCTATAATCGTTTATGTATTAATAATTTAGATTATGTCCTATGCATTGGGGACATTTGTGATAACTCCTTTCTGGTGTTTGGCTTGCCTTTGGTGGCGGCCCTCAATTTTATCTAAATTGATAGAGGAATAATTCCAAAGACAGGGTGGGTTTGAAGCTATGTTATAAATACAGTAACAAAGTGGGGTTATATCATCCAATAACCATTAGCCAAAAAGGTAAGTCAATAAATGTCCACAAAATCATCTAATTGCACCTCAGGAATTAATCTTATCATCTGTTAATCCAAACCATTTATACCCACATTAGTCCTATCCCTTCGCAATACAAGGTAACCTCTTTCATTCTTTCTATACAACATCACACCCATGTCTATCAAGGTCCAACACCTTCTATAATAACCCCCTGAAACTCTCGTAGTTTGATAATTTCCACCAAGAACATACCCCTGGAATAAGTTTTATTTTACCACATCATTAATGAATTTAGTACATAACAACTTGGATAAATAAGGAAATTCGATTGTTTTAATACCTTCACGGGTATATTCTAAAGGAGAAAAGAAATATAGGATCGATTTGTGCAATTCGTAGAAGGGGCTTTGGGTGGCGCAAGCTTTAATTGATGAGATCGACAATTTATTGTTACACTAAGTCGTGCCAACATCCTCCAAAAATAATATACGTTTGCTAAACAACATAATAGAAGGTTGCTTTATGCCATAGTTACTGAATGAAAGAAAATGGGGAAGGGGTTTTCATGTTTTAGATAGGGTTGATTTTAGAGCCCCGACAAAGTCTCATAGTTTAATTATTTAATTAGAATTAAAAGTAAAACATTCAGAGATACTTCTTTGAATTGAGATCTATTTCTAAACTCAAGAGAAGATTTATTCATGGTAAGAAGATAGTTGTTCACCGAAAACACAATTGAATTTTGTTTTAGTGTTTGCTGATAGCCATACTTATGGTTTTTTTTTTTTTCGTTTGGTTGGTTGGGGTTAAACCAATGCATACATTGCACCCGTTAGGGTATGGCACTAACTACTGGATTTTACGTGCAAACACTTCCCCTATTTTAGAGCTTGCGTAGGCTTCCACATTAAGTATCCCCTTGTCTGTAACACCCCAATGGCATATTCTTTGCACCCCTTGAGTCTCGTAACTAAAAACCAAGTGGGTTACAATGCCCGGACCAAGGGTCAAACTGCCCCTTCTAGTAGTAATAAACTATTTATTTAATACTAACACATTAACTAACCCTATAAAAATGGTTTATTATATATGCATGTAAATATCTTTAAATCTTGTTTACGATTAAATCAAATACGTATTATATAACCCAATTTTTTATATAAATATGCCACAATCAACAACTTTTTAATATATGAATGAATAGTATTTGCTTTTTGCTGTAATAGTATTAGTTCTAACATATTAATGTAACATTCTACCAAAGAATAGTTCGTTGTATTCTTATCCGTATTTTATTTATAAAAATATAATATAATTACATTTTCATAGTATAAATACTATTAAAGTAATTAAGTTATTTAAAGACTATTATATTTAGAGTAGATAATATATACTACTTTATGTTTCTCCCATATTTTACAGCAATTAATAGAGCTCCTTTAAAGATCAATTTGGACATAGAGAATATTAAATTTCAGAACTTTTAGTGTAAACTTACATATTTTGACTTTAAAAAATATAGGATCTTTACTTAATGATCCGGGGGTTTAATAAATAATCTTAAGCTTTAGGTTGCAAATTAAACTATAATTAAAATTATTAAAGTAACAAATTGATCTAAGCTCAAGAATCTCTATACGCAACAATCACATATTAGTTTACAAATCAAAATAATATGCTAAGAAGGAAAATGTTTATTTCCTTTCAATTTATATATTATTTGATTTATATTATAAAATAATTTAATCTGCAATGGTGCCTTCCAGGTCTTTGCTACTCAAAGGTTCATTTTGCTTTTAACATTTGCTCTAAGTTTTACCAATAAGTATTTGGGGCCACAATTCTTAGGCTTCCAAATCAAGGTTTAAAATTCTTTAGTTTATGTAGGTGACCCGGGCAGGTTGCCTTTAGGTCGTTTTACCTTTATTAGTACTTACTTAATTCGCAAATTACTTGCAAGAGCGTCTCTCTTGGTTTAAGATTTTACGAGCTAGACATACAAGCAGGGCCCACATGTTTAATTGGAGGATTTTAAATGGATTTTGTTTACAATTAATGCTTCAGGTATGGACTTTTTTTATTGTTAAGGTTATGATACCATTATTTTTTATAAATAGCTTTCTGGGTTTTGAAAATGAGGATTGCTTGAATCACGCTCAGTTTTCCGTAAGTATTGACAGGTTCTTAATAAAAGAACGACTTAGACTTTACATTTAATCTGACTTTACTTAAAAAAATTATCCAAATTTTTTTAACCTTGACTATTTTAATGAAAGATTTTTTATTTCTTATAAGTCCCGCAGGAGGTTATTTTGATAAACAGATGAGCGATTTGGGCTAATTAGACTTTACTCGAATTCTGATTTTCTTATAAAGATTTTAGTTTCTAAAAATTCTATTTGTACAAATCATTATAATAATCATTTCAGTTTATTCCCGACCGTTTTCTTAAAATTTAATTTAAGAATCCCTTATTTATTTTGGATAGCTAGGGATATTTAAAAGTAATATTATATATCATAAATATTAGGCATCATATCTTTATTTACTGCTTTTTCTAACACTCATTATTGTACTTAATGAGGGGATTTGGTGGTAAGGATTATAATAGTTATTTAATAAAGACCTAAGAATTATGAAATTTTGATTTTTAGCTTTAATTTTCTAATTATGTTAAAATTTTAAAAGGGTATTTAAAAATTATTTTATTATTAGATTATTTTAGTATTCTAGCTCTTATACAATTTTTTCGTCTTGAATTCAAACTAGAAGGCGTGGTATTAGTATAGTTTATGTAATGATTTATATTATATTATTAACATTTTTAGTCTTTTTTAGATATATTTTAAAGCGGGATAAAAAAGGAAAGTTATGGTAGTAAATTTGGATAACATTCTGAAATATAGTTGTAAGGATTGAGTCTTATGTGTCAATTAGTAGTGAATACCCTACAGTAATGACAATATAATTTAGATGAAAATCGATGATTTTACTTTAATACAAACAATCCGTCTCCATCCTAATAACCTAGTTTTAATGGGTGGTGGTAATTGGAGGGAATAAGCTTTGCATAAGGGGAGTTTTATAATATATACTAAATTCCTGAGAATATGCAATCTAAGCGGTGATGAAAATAAATTTATTGGAAAGCTTAGAGAAAAACGTAAAGCGAGAAGAATGACGATAGATATATAATCAAAATTATTTATCAAAAACCTTGTGACATACTTTTTTACTGGAAAAGAGAGGAATATTATTTTATCTATTAGTAAAAGAAGGGTAACTTCCTTTATTAGTTATAATGATTTAACAGTAAGTTCTGCCGCTGAAAGCGAGATTTGGGTGGGGATTGGGAATTGTTTAATAAAAAACGGCTAACCATCAATTTACTATGTTAAAGCTGTATGGTAAGGTAAAACTTTTAAAAAAATACAAGATTCTTTATAGAAAAAATAAAATAAATTAAATTAACTTCTTAATATTTACCATTTTAAACTTAATTTCTATAAGGATACACATTTAAAATATTGCCGTATTTTTTTTTATGTCGGTTAAAATTACGCCGGCAGCAAGTTTGTTAAAACTAAAGGTCTAATCATATGTTGAGATGAGGGGTAAAAGTGAAAGTAAGGAAAATTATTTAAACAAATAAAAATCTTATCCTTATAAGGGAATAAATAAAAATTAGAAATAGTTGGTAGAAATTTGTGAGCCTTTTTGCAATCATAGGGTGCTCTAGCTGTTGCTTAGGTTGTTTGGCTTGCATATTAATCGCATCTAACCAGGCTCTATTATTGAGGCCGCTTATGAATAGTTAATTGAATTCATAGTCTAAGGCTCCAGGGTAAGACATAGTATTGTTGTATAAGGGCGAACAATTAGAAAATTTTCTATTATATAGTATCTTATCTAAATAGAAATTATGATAATTTGATCACTCTTCTATTAATATTCAAAATTCTTAGAAACCTTTATATGTGATGTAATAACTTCATTTCATAAAAAGAAAGTTTTTATTGAATGAAAAATTACATCAAAAAATAATTGGTTAGTTTGTGAGGCTCTTGATTGAAATGCTGTCGAAGTGCTTTGACAAATGCTAAATCTACGTAATTGAATTTCTGAAACATTAGTAACTAACCAATACTAAAGGTTTATTATGAAAAAGAGGTGTGCAGGTGAGTATAAAGATATAATTTGCCGGCCCCTTAAATGAAGGTAAAATTCCCTTCACAATAAATAAAGGGGGTACAGTTTCTGCTTTTAAGAGGAATGATAAAGATCCTTCGGGTAGTAGTATTAAGGGCTGATGACTTACTAGCCAAAACAACTCTCGTAGTGAAATCTGAAAGGTTGGATCACCAATTGTGTCAAGAAAACCCTAATGACAAATAGTACGCCAGTGAAGGGAATTTTGGGTCAATGGCCTAAAACGGCTGAATCGCAACTTTGAGAAGGTCGGCTAATCTTTTTGAAATCAGGGCTCAAGAATGATCCCTATAGGATAACTATTGAAAATTTGAAATAAAGCGTTTGGGTTTAATGTAAGTGGACAGTATTGTCGATATGTGTCTTGACTAATTAGTGCCAAGCAGTCGCGGTAATACGTTAAGGACTTAGGTATTTCTATTCATCCCTTAATTGGGTAAAGGTTACCTAGACGGTCAATATAGCCTATATTTATGTTTAGTATGGTACTAGGTTAATAGAAGGGGAGTGTGACTTTTAGGGGGAGGAGATGAAATTCTTTAATACGGCAAAGGGGACTCGGTATGGCAAGGCACCCCCTTTTAGGTAAAAAACTGGACGGTGGAAGGGCCGAAGGACACAAGAGAACCAAACAGGAATCTGAGAATACCCAAGTAGTCTTTGCCAGTAAATGATGAAGCCATAGGCATTAGATGAACCCAAATTTAACTTAATTTAGGGTTCGTAGTAAACAATTATATTAAATATTCCTTTGGTCCCTATAAATGAAAGGTAAGCATTCTCACCCTTCAAAGTAAAGTGGTGGGCATCAGGATCTGAAAAATTACTAGACCGTATTTGACGAAACAGTAGTGAGTATGTTGTTTAAATTCGATAATCCTCGAAAACCCTTCCAAACAAATTTGTTAATAATAAATATTACAAGGGAGTTGCACAGCCTGTTTCATGTTTATGTTGTGAACTACTGGGTGTTCCCCAATGTAATTAACGAATCCCTCTGGCATTAATTTTTCATTCCGTGGCTAATTAAAAAATATTTTCTAGAGTAAAGTTCGCTTCACTTACGATAAGGCATTAGACCTGGTTTATTGTGATAGAAAAAAGGGGACAAGGAACAAGCATCATGCCCTTATTCCGTGGGGCTATAGACGTCGCCACATATCCTGCTTCTTGAGGCTGGGTCTCAAGTGAGCGCGGGATTCAAACTATCAATTCGGGGACACTTTAAAGCTTCTGGATACCAAACAATAATGAGAAAAGTAAATTGTGAGGTGGCTGATAATTACTCAGGTATGGTAATAAGTCAGAAGATGATGAAAAGACATAGAGGTTTCGGGATCGTAAGACAATATCAGTATTAAATGTGCCCCTAACGCCATAAAACCAAACTTGTAAATTGTAATAAATGAGCAACGAATAGGACGTTAGTTAACTAATAATTTAGAATTAAGGTTGTTTACTTCTAATGATTTTCGAAAGAAGATTATCAATACAAAGCCTTTTCCTAAAATATTATCTAGGTAGATTTAACATTCAGCCACCGTTATTATTACTTCATTGCGCGTAGATCTAGTTTAGAAAATTAGCTACACCCTAAACCTCCCTGGTTTATACACAGGGTTTTTTGATGGCAGGGGATTTTTTTCCTTTTATTTGAGAAAGAAAATCAGCATAGTTCTACATATTGTTGAGCTAGATTAGGGTATTAGTTTTACACAAGACGGATTTAGGCAATACATTACAAGGTATTCAAAACATATTTTAAAGGGATGGTGTACTATAGGTTAAAGCACTGGTGGAAGGATAGTCTTCAATATGTTTATAACCATCTATGATCCAAATATCGAAACTTAGTTATACCCACAATTTGGATAACTATTCCTTTAATTAGTAATAATATGCGGACTACCTTTTATTTAGGAAATGCCGTTGTTTTAATCAGAAAAAGAACATTAACAAATAGAAGGATTGATGAAATTTATCCAATGTTAAAGCGCCATGAAAAGTGTTTATTCTTTATTTTGATTTAAACGAGGAGCTTACCGATATTAATTGAAAGTATCTAGACCCCCATTAGTGTCAGACGTATATCCATTGCACCAGCCCAAAAATCAATTGCTGGGTTTAAATCGGGTTACGTGTGTTTATGGGTTAAAAATTAGGCAAATCTCCTGCGTCCAAATCAGGATTTGGAGTAAACATTAATAATTCCAATTAACTCAAACTAATAAGGGATAAGCCTTATGGAAGTTATACGTGCCTATTGACGGGTGGGGATAATTACAGTGGAAGATGTACTAAAATTGTGTATTTTTTAAAGAAAATCTCTAGTATTAAGATTAATATACCATTTTTTTGATTAATCTAAGGTACGTAGGGTGGTAAAAATACAAATACTTTGATTGATGTATAGCGCCTAATGTTAAAGTTAAAGGTATTACCTCTATCAGGGTTAGAAGAAACTTAAAACGATAAAAGCTGAATGATCCTAAAAGAGTATTATAAGGTAGTCCCTGAAATACAATAATTAAGTTATAATCTTGGATAAAATTGATACCGCCCTGAGGACAAAGAGATGCAAATGTGAATTTAGCTATCTCAAAAAATAGGATAAAAATGTTAAGGTTCTGTAGTCTGGAATTTCGTCCCTACTGAATACAGTAATTACTAGTCAGTCGTAATCACCAGTCACGGTGAATGACCCTCGGATTGGTTACTAACCACTCATCACATCTGAAAGAGCTTTATGCAATAAGCTTTTGCTTTCGTCTAGTAATTAGTAAAAAAAAAACATGTAGGGGTTGTTGGTAGATATGGTAAATCTAATGAACAGCACCAAAAGCTGTCTATTAAGTGGATCTTCGATGCGCGGTTCTAATTTAGTGTTTAAGATCGGCAAAATACGGTTCGTGTAGGGGAGAGTTGCACGGGGATTAATTCAACAATAAACTATGAATTTAAATTTTCCGCTTATAAAGGCGGGTTCCTTTTTTCGGTAAGAAGGATTTGGAGGCCTCGTAAACTCGATAGCTTGACCTTTTAAGACGTTCAACTCTTGGCCTCCTACCACTTGTGCTACATGAATTACTAGAAACTTTAGTAACTTCAATGGTAAAGGGTTATCCTGTCAACGATTATTAGATATCGGTTCGACTCCGATCTAAATTTCGAACTAATAAAAATAATAGAGAGGATGAGTTTTTGGTCAGATAATTCTTAAATAGGTTCCCGAATAAGTTCTAGTTCTTTATACTCCTATTCGTATTTTTTGGTTTTAAGTACTAAATTATACCTATAGAGGGTCAAACGCTCTAGAAAAAACTCAACACTCAGGCCCTTGCGAGGCGAGCACGGCCTATTTTCAATATATAATATTGAAAAGTAGCCTCTAGTACTGGCCAACCAGCTGCTATTTTTTATAGACCTTTTGAGGATCAGCGGTAATAGGATAAGATTCGCTTTCCATTCAAGATCTTTGCCCAAGGCTGTCTGTTTGGGGGGGGGGAATAAAGGGAAAAAGAACGCAAACACAACAATAAATAAGATGTAACTTTTATAGAGTTTGAATTTGTATAGCTTAAGTGATAACAACAATGAGCCTTATAGGATTACAAGCTCGATATAATTTTTTGATTAGCGTGACCGGCATATCCATGATACTTGGGTTCAATTATAAGCAGCCGTCAATGAAGCCTTAATAATAATAGAGGATACATGGTTTTGCGTTTTTGCGCTTCGCAGCAAGACTATATTTAACAGGGAAAAGTGTGCTAATGGGGTAGGTAAGCCATTTGCGGAATTGTATCTTTCGATTTAGGGTGTATCGCGTCACCTTTTTCCGTTCAAGTCTGAATGATAATTATAAATACAATTCAGATTTCAAGGATAGTTTTTTTTATTGCTAAGCTCTCTTAGTTAGTATATTTTCATTATCAGTTGCTTTTTGAAGAGCACCAAGCTAAGGGATAATAAGCCTCTAAAACCAAGATCAAAATATTATGTCAGGCAGATGTAGAGGAAGTGCATCTATGTAGTATGTTACACCCAACGAAAGCCCATAAAGACAATTAGATACCTTAACACACAGGGTAAACACAATAACAAACTGTAGGTTTTATTTTGCTTGCTGTTTTTTTTCTGCTTTAGCAAGCCTAAACAAGCCTTTTGGCTTTCTAAAAAATAATAAATAAGTCTTGCCCGTACTGACCCTTATCACTACTTTTGTTTTTTTGGGTTAACCCTTAATACTTGCAAACTGAAGATTAAAGGGAGCTTCGCCTGATGTGTAAAATAGGCAAGTATTCTATTTGTTTTTATGAAGCATAACTGGATAATTCTAAATCCTCGGTTTAGCAATCCTGGTGACGCACCCCCATCTATATTATCTTACAGTAAAAAAATAGATGAGCTTAAGCCATACCAAAGGGCTTTGCTTCTGGCTTATAACTCATTTTGTGACTAAGACAGGTGCCATACCCCTTGTCAGTTGGCGTGCTTACAAGAAGCCGTAGCCTGCATTATAAAAGATGAAAAAATAATTGTTATAGCTAGGCTATCAAAGGCATGAAAAATTAAGCGATATAATCACAAACCCGCACTGCTTCTGATTTTTTCCCATTTGCCAAGCGTAAAAAGTAACACAGTTTAAGAATCATTTAATTTAGCTAAAGACAAGGCTTCTAACCTATAGGTAAAGTCGCGTACTGGTTAATGACGTTTAATAGATGTTCGATTCATTCTTAGAGGCTTTTAACAAAAGTAGAATTCATGACTGCAAAAACGTTGTATTTTTAATTTATTTATATAGTGACATATTGGGTCGAAGTATTTTCAAAATCATCCTTTTCTATTAGTTTCACCTTCCCCTTGTGGCCTTTCCTATACCTAGCATATTTTATATGCTTTTAAAATAAATGCTGCATTATCCTATGCTCGTTTTTAAATAATCAGTTATGTTTGTCCTCGATAGAGCTTTCCAGTTTAAGTAATTGCCACCTATGACATATGAATTCTAATATAAGTCTCAGAAGGGGGGTATAAATCTTCGTGTTCTTGTTAAATGTAACCAATGCTGGGAAAAGCCCTTTTAAAGGGCGATCTAGCCAGCGAAACTGAAAGACGGATAAAATATTTCTCAAGGTTTTCAGAGACTATGGGTTTAAAGGGTTCAATTACGTTAATTCCAAAGCTATTAAATTTAATATAGTCAGCCAAATATTAGGTAATATATTTTAATTCGTAACCATAACTGTAGGTAACCATAGATGAAAATATAGGAAGTTATATTCATTTTAATTTTAATAACTAAAAGTACTGGCTTCAAAGTGAGAGATCCTGTAAATATTAACTAAGAAAAATAAACTTTGACTTGCCTAATAGA
>JACYFI010001767.1:0-11603 GCA_020975735.1 Ophiocordyceps xuefengensis | reverse complement strand
TTACTCCCCTGGGAGTAATGTTTCTAATGTAAGAGGATAACACACCCCGGTAAAATTGTACTTGGTTTTTAATACTTTTTTTGCTTATTTCAACGGTATTAGAATGTTAAATTTATTATTTTCCCCAGGGGTTTTATATATAATGTTTTCCCTAAGCATTAATTATCTACCTTTTTATTCATAGCATGTATTGTAGTTACGCCCTCCCAAAGCAGGAAATTTAGTTTATGTTGTGTAAACTTTATGAATATATAACTATAGTTTACATAACAAAGTAATTAGATTAACTAGCTAGCACAAAGACATACTCAAACAATCTCTATTTGAATAATGAAAATCTTTTAAGGGGTATTTTGTTAGACCCTTTAAAGGGAGGAAAAAATGTAGTAAGGTATCATCCTGAAGAATAAAAATTAGCCAACACTTATCTTTTTAAACCCGGGATATAGGGACTTTCAGTAAACCCTTTACAAGGGGTCCAGGGTACCCTTTTCAACCAACTTCTTCTATTTCTCCGATCAAATACATTAAAATAAGTAGCCCTGCGCAAGCTAGGAAGAACCCCACCCGAGCTAAGAACTAATTTTGGTCTGTGAATAGTTCAACTTGTCTGAACTCACAGATAGGGTGCCCGTTACGACCTGAACCGCTTACTAAATTAATTTACCATAAAACTTTTAAAGATGTAAGAGGTTTACACCTTATAGGGTGTAGCCTCTGAACAAACAAAAGAAATATATTTTTTTGCTGCAGTTAGCCACCGAAGCACGCCCCCTCTACATTTTTTCTATCCCGCGTTTCCCTACCATATTGCTCAGGATAAGGATAACTTACTTTTTTTTTAGGCTTAAGGCGTTGTTTTTTTAAAGTATCCTTTTATTGATTTTAGATTTAAAAATAAAACTTTTTATTACTTCTATATAATGCTTTTCAAAAGATTTTAGATTGATCAGGTAAAAATATTTCCTTTACCTTTTTTTTATATTATTTTATGCTTTGTATCAACTTTTTTTTCATTGATTCTGTAAGCTTGTTTTTCAAACTCACTAACCTGTTATCCTAATTGATCTTTTATGGATAAAACCTTTGTCTTTTTACCTATACATTTATTGGTGTTTTCATTTTCAACTAAGGCTAATTTAGTTTGGGGTGGCTGTAGGGCTCTTCAGAACAAAATCAATATTTAAAGTCATTTAGCATGAATTTATCAAGGTTTGTAATATATAGTAATCTTTGTTATTCATTCTCGGAAGTTTTTTTGTTAAATCTCTTTAAGATCTTGTGTCAAATAGGTAGTTGAGTATTTTTCAGGTTTTTTTAGAGGGGGCTTTTTAATTGAAACACCCTTTCTTTATATTATATTCAATCTTTTTTAAACCCTATATTATTCCTCATATCATATCTACAACTTAAAATGGAATTAAATATCACTGGTAAAAAATTAGAATTTACCATTATACGATTAATGATAAAATATAAACTAAGCCAATAAAAAATTTTAAAAGGGAAATGAATTGTAATTTAAAATGTTTTTTTCTTGGAAATACTATTTGATTTTATAATCATGGTATAATATTTAAATCGATAACTAATAGCGATAGCAAAAAAACGAATTTGTATAGATATATAAAATATTAAGCTATCGCTACTTAATGTACTACTGATAGCAGTTAAAAATACTATCCTTAGAATAATAACAAACATTAAAGGAACTCCATTTTGAATTTTTTTTTACTGTATTCCCTGCGTAGATGACGCAGGGGTGCTACACTACGGGTGCTTCGCAAGGTATGAAAGTTCGCAGTCGACATATCAATTATAAATCTTATAAAAAATTCCTTTGTATACGCGGTGTCGGAGTCGAAGCCCGGTAAATTTTTCATTTTGTACATATTTTTTCCTAGCGTGTCCAGAGGTCTCCAGTGAAGGACTTGCCGCCTAACAGAAAAAAAAATTATAAGGCCAGCCAGTAAAAATTTAATTACCTTAATCATGTGTAAATTCTTGATTTATTAAGTGCAAGTTTGCAAGGCCGTAAGCAAAATAAAATTGAGGGCTTTTAGCATATTAAAAATAAAATAGCCAGCTTTTTGATAAAATTCCATAATACTACTGGAATTTCATTAAATATAATTGGGAAATGCCCCTTTTATTGGCCATCTCTTCATTTTAAAGAGACGCGCGGTGAAACACGCAAATTTTGAATAAAAGAAACTCTAGTTCATAAAGGATTTTCTGTATTGATTCATTTTAACAAAAAATTAGGGATAAATTTTGTTATTCAATCAAGTTTTCAAAATTTGAATCTTTATAATCCACTGGAACAGAAACAAATTTGTTTTATTAAACTAACTCTTATAAAACTTATAATCCAGAGTATAATCTTATTTTACTATAAATACTCATGAAGAACATCTGCTGGCTTATAACCTGTATTGAAATTAAAAGTTATATTTTTGAGATTTTTACATTTTGTGCTATTGAGTTTACAATAGGGTATTAAATTCATTTAAAGGAGATATTTAGATGTAACAATTTTATGCTAAATTGTAGGTATACATTCCAATTCTTATTTACATCAAATAAATTTAAAACACTTAGAGAACCCTTTGCATCAATTAAGTCCGAAAAATAAGAATCATTAACTTTAATATTCATAAATACCAAGTGTGTATGAAATTCTATGTATATCATACAACAAGCTTTTCTAAACTATCACACTTATTCCTAATTAACCATTATAATTATCATTAACTAAATAAATCATATTAATTTCAGTAGTATTCTATGTTATGTAGAATGAATGTATTTTTATTGATTGTTTTATTTTAGCCCCCAATATGTAAGACTCTGGGTGAAATAAGTGTTAGAATTCTTATATCTCTATTATCGCAATCTATTCGATAGCTTTAAATAACAAATTTTTAGAAGAGGATTTTCCCTTAAATCAATAAATTTCCCTTTTCCATACTATTATTCCCGCAATCAGGAATTAGAATAGTATAGTTGTTAATGTTCCGTATTATGTATATTAAAATGACCTTTTTGGGCGGTGGTTTCACCGCGAGCTTTATTTTGCTTTCTGTTGTTCAGCTTTGCTGGTTCAGGAATGGTATTTTAATTATATATAATAATAAAATAATGAAGAAAAATTGTAAAGAAAGCGATGTATTGATTACGTATTACGGTCTTCTGAGAATCCTTTAGAGTTTTTCTTGACTGAATTGTATATTTTAATTTCAAAAGTTTTTGTATTAGGATATGGGTATAATTTAGTGTATTTTCACTATTTAATAGGAAAGATAACTAGCTTCCACTTAGATTCTATAAAAATACGTAGAAATATAATCAGTAGATCATAAATAATTTAACGATACATATTTAGGTTATTCAGCAATAGCAATTGCAGAAATAATGAACAATTTACTCGGGGCCCATTATGAGCAGCTACGTAGTAAGTCAGTTAAGTGTCAATATATTTACATACAACTCTGGGCTCAAACGCCAGTGGATCAGACTATAATTATCAATGATTAACTAAATAAACTTTTCCGAATTGTACGTTTAGTTCTTACGGATCCTACCTCGATAAAATTTGTTGAAAGTTTAGTTACTTGGGTTTCCACGGGTATTCCTTTAAATGGGTAGGGTACATTGTTATCACTGACTCCTTCATCTTTTCCGATTAAGAAACTATAACGGCTTCACCGTCAGCAGAAATAATACTAATATTTACCAAAAAGTATTTTGGGAATTTTTCGACGGTGCATGACCACACGACACTTACAAAGAATTCTTTTGAATTTTCCTCAGAAGACTCGAACTTTTCCTCCAACAAAAGGGAAGTTTTAGTACAAATGTCCACTATTTTGCTAATGCCTCCGTTTCTTTTTGTATAACTTCTATAAAAATATAAGTATCATAAGTGTTACGATACTTTTATTTTGATACTTCAAATATGGTTTAATATTATCTATTAAAATAAAACGTCGAATTTTGTCCCTATTGAGAAAAAGAATTTGCTTTCCCCGATTCTACCGAATAAGACAAAACAACCTCCCGCTTCTATAATACACGAAAATCAGCTTTTAAGTAAAGCTAGGCTTGCATTAAAAAATTTAGCATTTAATAAAGCATATGCCTTTAATTTTGTACTCTCGTGTGGGATAAGTACATTTTTCCTACTGAAATATTTAGTTAAAAACCATGTTTTTACAATATCAAAGTTGCCAGATTTTTTTTCGATAGTAAAGGCAGGGATAATATCAAAATACTTTTTATTTTGCAATATTTCTTCCTTTTTTTTATGACTCAAAAAACTCAGGCCTTCTTTTTCAGTAATCGTTAACAGCTACCACCCTATACTTTAGCATCTCCAAACCGCATATTTAATTAGATTTAAGTCTAGATAAATTTGATACACTTAGTTCCTGTATGATAAACGGGACTTAGTTTACCGTAAATGTTTATTGAATTACTACCGGACACCGCCATTAGCCTACTCAAAACATTCTTTATATAGTTGTTGTGATAGTCTATTGATTATCACATTAAAATCATTTATACACCTTGGCATTTTTATGTAAGACACTAAGACTAGAAAAATTTTTGGGGCTTATCGTCTTGATCCATAACAAAATATGGTATACCTTAATTCCCTAAAAATTCAAACTGTTCTCTGGGAAAATGCTATATCTAAGGAAAGCCATTAGCTAACACACAAACTCCCTTCGAATATAATATAAAATTAATTTAATCTTCATACTAATAAATAAATTTTGGAATTAATTGCTTCTGTTTGAAATGCACTTTTCTTTATAGTGTGGTTGATTCTAAAGTGTTATAAGAATTTTGCTGCTGCCCTGTACTCCGGTCGTACTACTTATAAAGTTTGTATACGCGCATCGTAATACGAATGATCTGCCTTTTTATAAGGGCATATCTTTTCTTAGTTTTATTCTTATCAAATTTTTTTAAAATTTTATTAGAATTTTCCAAGTCTTTTAATATTAGGAGATTTCAATATCATTGGATAAAGGCTCAAATACCAAAATCACCTCTAGAATAAGTTTATTCTCCTTTACATCACCAGATACTAATGTAGGCGTGATTAGGATTAATTAATTTGGATGAATTACTAAACATTTGGAAAAGATAGATTACTAATAACTCCGCTAAGAGAATTTATTAACATATATAACTGGATATGCCAGAAACTTAGCCTTTCTCATCATTCTTCTCTTACCTTTTTCCTCTAAAGAATGGGATTTTATTGCGAAGCATCAAAAAGGTTTATTCTCTCCCTGTTAAAACGTCTAAAGCTATTAGACCTTATTTGAGTTTTAGTAAAAGAGTGTACTTATTTTTTAGCTAAAGAGATAACAGTTTTTTTAGTTTACTTCTGTATGTACATAAACCCGCAGACTGTAACCTGTGTTTCGAGTACATTATAGTAGGAACTACAATTTGTATTATATAGAAAAGGTTTCCTAATTAAGTTAAGGTTTTAAAATATCCTACATATGGCTAATATTGAAAGTGAACAATATCTTTAATCGTATTTAAGTAAAGCTTTTATAATTATGAGGCATTTAAGTTTGTCTCACTATTTAAAAAAGGAATGTATTAGATAGTTTTTTCATTTCTTAGGCTAAGATTATGAGCTTCCCTATCGTATACGTGTTTTTTTATATTATTAAATTAAAACACATGTACAACTGTTTTCTTTTTCTGTGTTTTTTAAATATTAAACCTAACTTTCCCAAAATTACTAAATTAATTTTATAGGTTTAACTAATTTAGCGGCCAAGCTCTCATTTTTTGGTCGGTCAGAGGTTAGACACTGGTACTTTAATTTTCGTGTAACTGTTTAATTAATTTATATTTATTTATGCCTATCAACTTCATTACTTAGTAAATGAATTTACTTCTTAATAGATTACGCGTCGGTCCTAAGTATTCCTACTAAGAATCCATTCTGGTTGGTTTCCCGCGGAATTTGTTCAAATTAACATATTGTCACTTTCAAATTCGTATACGATAATTGAAATGCACAATTGTTTAGAATTTTCCAGCGTTAGTAATTCTCTAAAGGGACGAGCCTAAGTGGATATTTTAACACTCCCGATTGTAAACATAAAGACGATAAACCTTAATGCAAAAATAAACAATGTGGAAAGGTGGTATTTAATATGACCCTACCTCATAGCACGTAGCAACCAAAGAAAAAAAATTTTTTACCCTGTAGGAACATATGCAATAATTAATATAGTTGCAGCTGTAAATAAGCTCTAGCCCAAAGGACGGTATCATAAGTTTAGGATAAATGAGATGCTACCTTAAACATCATGGAGCTTATCCGAAACACAGAGAACCCATAACCTAATATTACATATAAATGTTTTTTTTAAAACGCATTGTGCTTCTGTTATGTAAACTAATGCTTCCTTTGGTTCCTAGATGGGTTAACCCTAATCCTCTTTTATCTTCTGGTACCGCGCTAAGGTGAAACAGTCCTGCTACGTTTAGGTAGTGATCCTGAACCAGACCTAAAAATGTATATGAATACCCTCCCAGGATAAAGCCTAGGTGAAGAAACAAAAGGGGGTCCGTAAATTACCCTATGAGGTTAAGAGACTATATTTGAATGCTTTGCTTGCCTATATTTTTTTCTGTGTTTTTTTTTATGTTTGTTCTTATTTGGATGCAAGTGCCTTGTATATTTTTTTTTTTAGCAGGATACGTAGTTGGCAACAAAAAAAAAATGAAAAGGATCCCCCTAAACTAGCGCTAATCGTGCCCTAATGTCCCTGCGATCTCTTCAAGAATAAACGATTAGCACCCCTGGTTATGGAAAAATGAATACCTAGAGAAGCGGCGCTGCAACTTTTATTTCGCCCTGGTGCACCAGAGGGAAAACGGAGTGCCGGAGTTACGCACGTGGGCTTAGGCTTCTTATATTTTTGTGGCGTTGTGGTATGTTTTACTGCCCGCTAAATAAAGCAGTAAATAAAAATCAGGAAACAGCAGCCTTGGAGCATTCAGAAAAAGTTTCCTTTTTATTTTTTTTTTATATCTGTATTCTAATTTCATTTGTGCTTTGTCTGTGAAGATCCTTTAGTCGCAAACAATAATTTTTTTTATACCTTTACTTTTTAATGGTTACCTCTCTTAATCAATCTAGTATACTTTTCTAGACCTTTAAATTAAAATTTACATAATTTCAAACCAAAAATGGCATACTTATCCGAAGTAACCTCATTAAACGAGCTGGTTGTGAAAAATCCGGGGCATTTTAATAGACCCATTGTACCTGGAGCTATCCTTGAGGTAATTACAACCCGTTTTTGAAATGATAATGTTTATAAGTTTATACGTTAAGTTTATCCGTTTTGTTTTATAGAATACTCTAATCTGTACGCTATCCCCCTATTTCATCTCTTTGGGCTTTTAAAACATTAATATAGAAACAACCAAAACCCTGGACCGAAACCCAGCCCTAATCAAAAATTACTTCATAAGTGTCTTTTAAAGAATGGTAAACATTCTAATATCTAAAATTACTATAAGCTTAAGCCACGAATCCGTTGAATATAACCTTAAGATTTCTAGTTTCAAAAGTTTTTACCAATTTTATTAAAGTTAAATAGAATAAACAAAGCCTTGTTTATTTTTTTTCAAATATATTTTTACTGCCTTTTGTTTATTCTCAATCATATCATACGACCATACCCTATTTTGTTTTCTAATAGAATGTGGCTAATTGGTATTTTCAAGATTGTTGAAAAGAACAATCTAAATTCTTTTACCACCAAAATCAAACCTTTTACCTTCTTATTAAACCCCGTGCCTTAGGAAATACCCAGTTCCTTCATTCTTGTTAAGGATTGGTTTATATGTTAATAAAGGGATCAGAAATTCAGAGGTAAAGATTTAGTTATATTTTTCATTAGTATTTTTAGTTATTGCCCTAGCTAATTTACGACTATAGCTATAAGTTTACTTGTGATTATTCCCTGAAAATAATAAATGAGTTGTTTCCTAACTAAAACACGGGAGTTGGAGCTATTTAAAAGGAGTTTCCAGCACATAGCCAAGATTTTTAACCGTGCACCTGTAGGTATTGAATCCACGTCCGTCTCAGTATACGATGGCGGTGACTCAAAAGCGAAAAACTCCCAATAATTCCTAATAGAACAATCATAACCGTATACATACCATGTAACCAAGAATAGGTTTCACCTAGATCGCTAGCGATATTGGTTGTTCAATTATCCGGAACCCCTCGTATGATTAATATATAAACCCTTCGGGATGACTTGAAAGATCCCAATATTCTGAATTTGAACTTTATGTTTTATGCCGATGTCGTGCCTGTATGATGCCCTCAAATTAGGGCAGCTCATTGCATTAAATTAAATCAGAAGTATTCGGCGTGTACAGATTGAGCAGAGTATTTCAGCCCACCCACCGGTTAAGCATCATAGCGATCAATAAAATAACCGACGTCTTTAAACGATAAATTATTGACGTTTTAGCACCAGGTGGTTGCTAACATTGTACTACCATTTTCTTTTAAGAGGCTACAATAGTAAGTAATTAAAATTATAAGACTTAATCTAAGGTATTAGAGCCTTTAGCTAAATTTTTTCTATGGTAAGGGCACTGCCTCCGTACCCCACACAAAAAATACGGCAAGCCCTCAATATTTTTTAATTTATAAGGGGCTACTTATATAATTTGAGCATCTGGCCCATCATAAGTTAAGCCTTGCACTAAACTTGACTGTTTTTTTCCCCTACTTTACTATTCTAATTTATATAACTGACTCTTTCCCTAATTATTCAATGTAATTTTTGTTTTAAGATTTCTGAGCTTGGCAAGGTGAACGATTGTAAACACTGCAGCCTGCGTATTTAGTTATAATGTTTAAGAATTATTAGAGTTAGATCTAATACATTTCTCTAACAAATATCAATATTATGTAGTAAAAAAAAATTCCCTCTATAATAAACCTGGGATAACTTACTTCAGCTAGAAATTAAAAAAATTAAACCTAATACAATACAAAAATTATTGGATTTACTAGTATAAGTATAGGCTTTAAGTATTGGTGAGAATGAACAACATTCACCCGAAATATATTTTTTTAATATATGTTTAATTTCACCATTTTTCACAATCATATTTGGCCTAAAATAACCATTTAATATAGGGCTCAAATTAGTATATAAATACAAAAATATGTAATAGTTAATTACTTCTATAACCTCATCTCACTGTATCTATAATCTGCTGAAGGTTTTGGATTGAAAAGTCACTCACATAGGTGCTTATTTTTCCATAATTAGAGATTTGGGTGTTATTCAGACCACTATTAGAATAGGATAAAGGAATTTTGATCTTTTTTTCCTATAAAGACTATCTGATAGTATTACGCTGGGTAACTGTAAATCCTCCCGCTAAGCCTCCTGCTCCCCCATTAAACTACTATAGCTAAAGGGGGAGGACCGAAGTATCTTTGTACACAATTTTGTTGTTGGTTTTATACTACTGTTCAGTTCCGGCTAACCTAGATATAGTGTACTACTTGAAAACGAGTCAGGAAATTTAATTTGGATATGTGAATATTCCACTAATTTTAAACCACTCAACCCTCCCTAATTTTTAAGAGTTTTCCTTCATCTTGAGACGATAAAGACAGTGGATATGTATACAAAAAAAATAAATAAAAGGTAAAAACCCTAAAAATAATAAAAATATAAATATTTTGTTGGATACTTTAGCTATATTTTTTCTGCAAGGCAGCTCCGCACCCCACACATAAAAAAAAAATAGGTGGCATCCTTCTAGCCTTTTCTTTCAAGAATCTATAAGCGCCTTGAAAATAACAAAATAAAGCTAATATAACAAAGTGTAGCCTATAATACATACAGATTTATAAAAAAAAATCCAATTAACGATTTTACAAAATAATTTATCTTGGAACTTTTAGATTTGAGCTTTTGAGGCCTACATGCCTAAGCCTAGACCAAGGGAATGCATTTCCATGGTTCAAAATACCAGCTAATTTTTTTTTACTTGTAGGGAGGGGGGTGGCCTGCTGAGGAAGAACACCAACACAAGTATGAGTGTACCTTTAATGGTATTTTTTACGATTGAAAACTCTAGAGGAGAAGAAAGATGGTTTGGAACCAATAATATAAGGATCACCACGCACCCCGCTACTTCAAAGAAGACGTAATTGAGTTTCAATCTGTTAA
The DNA here is from genome assembly GCA_020975735.1 of Ophiocordyceps xuefengensis. Lineage (NCBI taxonomy): Eukaryota > Fungi > Ascomycota > Sordariomycetes > Hypocreales > Ophiocordycipitaceae > Ophiocordyceps > Ophiocordyceps xuefengensis. The sequence goes on along the minus strand of JACYFI010001767.1, from coordinate 1,341 downwards.
TATCATTGTAATCCCCAAAATATTTCATTTAGTATCTACAGACCGGGGTCTCTGTGTAATTTGAAACCTTTATAAACAATAAGATATAAGTAGATACTGACAATAGGTTTCCATATTCGATTAGGAACTATATTTTTTGCTTTTATATAATTTATAAAAAAATTCTTTAAAATGATCTCAACTTAAATCTTTCTAGTACTTATTATTCTGAGATTTATTCTACTACTAAGTTTTAATAGATTCAGGGTTTTGGCTATGCTTTTTATAGGGCAAAATATGGCAAAACCACTTTCCTTCATCTTTAACTAAATTTCTATTATGTATCGAAATAAAGGGTATTTTTCAACTATACTAAATTATATTAAGTTATATTATAATTAGTAGTTTCATAATCTCCGTATTTCAGGTTTGGCGTTTATTCATTCCATTATTTATACTGGGGATAAATATAAAATCTCGCGATTAAATCCAGATACTTCAGAATAATCTTCATTATTAGATCCGGTTTGTCTTTGAGACAATCAAATTGGTCAATTTATTATAAGGATTATTTTAACTTCCAAAAAAGTAGTTCTTTACTGAAAAATGCCCGTCCGCATCCTATTAATCCCTCTAATTAACCTAAATAATAATTTAGCTTTAATTCTTATCTTTGCTTTTTTTCATAAAATTTGATCAAGTTTTGAGTTTAATCATAATTTATCTATTGTAAAGCTATAAAATTTTAGGAGTTCTTAAAGTAACCCTTTTAATAGCAAGAGCTTTACAAGATTTACACCTTACAATGGTTATCGATAAATACATAGCATTGATCTTTTTTTCTGAAATAGAATCCATGGTCCTAATTTGTGTATATAAAGCTAAAGATAGTGCTCTTAATCAAAGACTATTTTGTATTGAAAGGGATAACTAGAAAATTTTGACCTTGGTGGATTGTCTGTTCTTAGGTACTTTATGGTACCACTCCTTCAATTAAACTGCAAGTATGAAGCAATTTGATATCAAAATTTATTACTATCATAGAAAACGAAAGAAGTAGAAAATAATCTAACTCCTAATTTAAATAAGGCCTTATAACATATAAAATGTTTGGCGTAGAGTCGCCGAAGTTTTTTTAATAAATCAATTTGTTAACAACCTGCTGATAAAGATTAAAATAAATCATATATCCTTCCCAGCATTTGGCAAAACTTAGTGACTGGCCAGTATTTATACCACTAAAGAAACAGGTAAATCATAATAACAATTAGAAATTAGTCTGGTAATACTACAGCTCAATCCAAATAAAAGCGGAGTTTATTGTGTCTTAGACCCGGCTGTCTCATATTAGCTATAAGGGAG
>JACYFI010001766.1:0-12968 GCA_020975735.1 Ophiocordyceps xuefengensis | reverse complement strand
TAAACAGTTGTTTTAAGTATCACATAAGTTTCGTAACCCTTAGGATAACTTCTATTTTATCAGAAGTATACAAGGAAGAGAGGCGTTAGCCTAAAATAGTCGGGGACGTGTACTCGCTAATCACTTAGTTAAGGAAGGAAAAAGTCGAGTCCTTTATGAAAATTTCCAAAAGAAAATTCTTTATAAGTGTCGGTGCTCATATCACCGTGAAAAATTCACATACGTCTTTCGGTACAAATTATATATTAAATTTTGTAAGGGTTGAAGCCTTTATGGGTTTACTTAATGGGAAAAGAAAAGGTAGTGATAAAATGTTAGACCATCCCATTTGATAGGTAATACCGGGAAATCAAAGGTACTAAAATTTACATTGTATTATCGGGTGATCCCGTAGAGACTAAACAGTGCGCAACGAAAGTTATTAAGTAATCAATATTAGATGAAGTTATTAGTACGATCCACTGCGTAGAGCAGAGTTTATGTAAAATGATTTGAGGCAACTTAACTGACCTTACACGTAGTTGCTCAAATGGGCCTGGATGTATTTTCATTTTTCTGCAATTGGACTATATTGCTGAAACTATATCATCATTTAGAGATGTACTAATTCATATATAATTACTACCTACGTTATTTACTAGATCTAGTGTGGAAGCTTAATCTTCTTTAAATAGTGAAAATAAATAATTATATACTATATTAAATCACCTAAACTTAAGATATTAAATATAACAATAGCAAGAAAACTGCTATAAAGGTTCGCAGAACTATAGTCAATCATTAATTCGCCATTTTCTTAACAATATTTTATTGCATTTTTCTTTTGTTATTTAAATAATAACTAAAATTACATACCATGAACCAGGCGAAGCTGGACATACACCAAAGGAAAATAGAAACTCGCGGCTAACCACGCGACAAAAGCATTTTTAGATGTACCTGAATAATACGGAATAGAAACCTATACTATATTCTATTCCTTGAATAGGGGAATAATAGACTGGAAAAAAGGGATTTTTTGAAGTTTTAAGAAATCTTCCTTCTAAAAAATTAGTATTTTAAAAAGCTATTCCTATAAGATTTGCATATAGAGATATAGGAATTCTAGCACGTCATTCCCAAACACTTTCACATATGGGTAAAATAATCCAATCCATAAAAAATAAATTTTAAATCTACATATATAAGTAAACTAAATTGAAATAAATATGATTCTTAGTAGTTAGTAAATTATACGGTATAAATTTAGAACCTAAGTGGTGATAGTTGTTAAAAAACGGCTTGTGTCTTTTAATTAACATGGATTTCATAACCTGGATATAAAAGATTAAAGTTAAGATTTTATTTTCAAGGTACTATTGGTGCGAAAACGGATCTATAGTTTTTTAATTTATTTGTAATGAATTGAATGAAATCCTAAAGTTAAGCATAATAATTTGTGCACTAAATTCACTCCTTTATTGGATTTTGTTAATACCCTAATTGTTACATATACACAAAATAGGTAAAAATCTCAAACTTTTAACTTTTTAATTTCAAATCATTAAGCCATGACATGTTTGTATAGTAATATTGTATGGTGAATAGATCTAGTACTCTGATTTATAAGTTTTATAGAGTTAGTTTAAATAAAAAAGATTTTTTATCTTATCCTTGTTCATAAAAATTCAAATTTTGTATACGTTTATTGATATAAAATTTATTTCAGATTTTTTTTGTTACAAATGGAATTCAAACAGGTAATCCTAATTTGGACTTAGAGTTTTCTTTTATGTCAAATTTGGCGTGTTCACCCTGCCGGCTTCTTAAAATGAAGAGATTAGTTCCCAATAAAATGGGAGGGCCATTTGCCATTTAATTAACGATAGGCAGTAGTTATTAGAGTTTAACTGAAGCTGGCTTATTTTTTTTACATATGCTATAAGTCATGTATCTGCTTCGGCTGCAATCTTGCCTAGTTAAAATAATATAGATTTAACACATATCTCAAGTATAAAATTATTTGGCTGCTTATAATTGTTCTTGTAAAGCCCAAGCCTTGCTCGCGGACCTCTGGACACGCATAATGGGAAGAAATATTACAACAATGAAATGTTTTTACACGGCTTCGACTGTCACTCCCGTTAAGACAAGGAATTTTTAAGATTTTACTAATTTATAATGTGCTGGCGCATTTTTCATGTCCTCCGGAAAGCACCCTTCTAGTGAAGCCCACCCGCCTATCCTAGCAGGGAATACAGGTATAAAATTACAAAATAAGAATCTCTTTATATGGATTTGTATATATTAGTTATATTTTTATAATCTTATAAGTAAGTTAGTATGATAGTATATATTTATATATCTATATCAAATTGTTTGACTATTCTATTACGTATCTGTTTAATTGATATATAACTCATGGGATTGTTTATTAAAAAATAAGGTATTCTCAAGAAAAATGGACTTTAAAGAGATATATTTCGCTTTAAATATACTATTATAGGCTATGTTATTTATATACTTAACTCATAAATTGGTAATTTCTTTTTTTTTAACCTAATGAATGATGTTAATTCATTTAAAGTTTGGCAGATTGATATAGTAATAAAAGGTTAAAAAATATTGAAATTAAATAAGAAGGGTTTTCAAATAATAAACCCCCTAAAAAAAACCAAAAATACTAAGTCACTATTTTGACACAGATCTTAAAGAGATAAAAAAAAAAAGCTTCCGAGATGAAACAAAAATTCTAAAAATTACACTTATGATAAATTCCAATTACTAACTGACTTTAAAATTGACTTGTTCTGAGCCTACGGCCACAAATTCTATTAGCCTTAGTTAGAAAATGAAAACATATAATTAATTATAGAAAAAAGACAAGATTTTCGTTTTAAAAGATCATTAGATAAAGTAGAAGTTGAAAATACAACTGCTTACCAGAATCAGGAAAAAAAATTTAAAACAAAGCATAAAAAATCTAAAAACAAGGTAAAGAAAAATTTTTTTCCTGTTGATTCTAAATATTTTGAAAAGATTATATAGATTAATAAAAAGCCTTAAGTTTTATATCTCTAAATCAAATTAAAAAATAACTTTAAAAAAACAAGCCCTAAAGCATCTAAAAAATAAAGTAAGTTATCTTTATCCTGAGAATATTGAATAGGGAAAACCGTGGATTAGAAAACATATAAGGGGGGCTACTTCGAGGCTTATGCCAGCCAAAAAAATAATTTTTTTTTTAGGAGGCTACCACCTTAAGTGTAACCTCTAAATATTAAAAAGTTTTTGGTGAATGCCATTAGGAAGGCGGTTCATGTGTAACGGCTGGGCCTATCCCATGTGAGTTCAAAGAGGTTGAGATATTATTCAGAAAATTTAGTCTTAGGGATCGTGGGGTATCGCCAGCTGCGCAGGGCTTACTTATTTTCAAAGGTATTTAGACAGCGAAGAATAGAAGACATAGTGTAAAAAGGGTATAGCTGAACGTGTAAGGGTTAACCTGAAAAGTCCTATTCCTCGGTTTAAAAGAGTAAGTGGTGGCCTATATTTATTCTTAGATGATACCCCTTATACTATATTTTTTTCTCTTTAAAAGGTCGTAACAAATACCCTTAAGACTTTCTATTCTAAATAAGAAATTTGGTTGAGTATGTCTTGCCTAGTAGGTAATCTTTAGAATTACCTTGTTATGTACCAACTAATAAGTTAAGAACAAGTTTTATAAATAACGTTAAAATTCGGCTGTTGGGTTGGGTGTAACAATTACATACCATGCTTAGAATAAAAAGTTGAGATTATAAAATCATTAGAGGAAACAATTTATATATGAAAACCCTGGGAAATAAAATTAAATTAAAAATTCGATAAATACGTAGAAATAAGCAAAGAAAAGTACTTAAAAAACAAGATTACAATTTTTACGGGTGTGGTTACCTCTTAATTAGAATCACACCCAGGGGGGTATACGAAGATTTTTGAGAAGAAATTATGAAGCCCTCAGCCATATCCCTCTTAGACCCTTTATGGGGGTGCTTATTATGTGACTTCAGCCCATGGGGAAGCCCAACTCAAGAGAAGATTAATTTTATAAATATGATAATTTAAACGGTCCATCAAAATATACTTTGCAATTTTCCACTACGGTTTAAGTATGGGAGCCGTATTTTGCGATGTTGCAGGTTGATTTTCTGAATTCCCTAAAAATGTTAGGTTTAAATTATGATCCTATCTGAGATAAGACACATTCTGTTGACCCTTTATTAATAGGGGTTATCTTGACATTTTCCGTCAAACACTTCTTTTAGGGTCCAATAGGGGCCTTTTTCTAGTACTTAAATTTAACAAACTATATGCTAGTAAACCCTATCTTAAAATTAGGCGGTATAAATAGACAATTAGCAGGAAACCTAGAATAAATTTTAGGCCAAATGCTCATATTTATTAAGTAAGGATTCCCTGAGGATATCACGTGTCGTTAAACTTAAAAGTTAAAGAAAAGTCCTAATAACATAGGTGATATGGTAATATCATCTTGTTACTTATTTCCACCCAGATTATCTTTAGTCTTAATAAATTATAATAATCTTGACGTTTAGTCAGTGCGTTCCACAAAGAGTGGTAGCTGCGCACGAAAAATACTTCTACACAAAATATCTGGGCCTTGACCCATTTTATTGTACAAACTAAATACTGTATTCACTCCGGCCAGATCAAATAATGATGACATGTTTTTTAGCTTTATTTTCCTATGGCTTGTAAGGCATAGCTAGAAAAAAATTATGCAAAAAAAAAAGGTAAATAATAATATTTAATTCTGGTTAAACTTAACACCAATTTTTCTTGTTCAGTACAAATTGGGAACGTTAGCTTTAATTTTGAGAAACATCTCTTTTCTACAATTTTTGATGAGAGAAACAAATTTATGAGTCAAGCCTCCCGATATAAAAATAAAGGGTGGTATCTATTCTTATAAATAATAGCGTTAAAGCGGTAATGTGCTAGGGGAGGTATTGATTTAGCCCCAATTAGCCACCCTTAATATCTTCCTTTTTGTTAGCCGATATAGTTTATCATCTAATTCTCCTTTTGAAGTATGGTAGGCGCCAAAGCCTCTCATTTTTCTTGGTTAGATCAGCAAGCTCATTACTTTTTAATGGTTATTGTAATAAAGAGGTACAACATATAAGCAAGATATTTATCTGTAAGTAACAACCAATATATAATTTATATAAACTGTTATAATTTAAGACCCTGGGCCGCAGAGATCTTAATGTATTTGGGATTTAAAGACTCAAAAAGAGTCGAAAAAATTATAACTCTGAATTCCGAGAGAGTAAAAGCTTTTTCTGTACATACTTAACGACTAAGATTAGTACTTTATTTTTTGATTTTTATCTATAACAATAAGCTGGCGTACTCAAGAATAAAAAAAACAATTTTCTCACAATGTTTCTTGGCTAATTTAGAAAAAATAAGTCTTAAAACTACTTAAAGGCCCATTTAAATCCCGAATGTTTAATAAGGAAAATCTAAGGAATTCTTATTGCACATTGGAAAAAAAGATAGGAAAAGGTTTGAATAAATCCTATGTACAGTAAAAACTAAGTCTGAAAAAATTCTTCTAGCTAAATTAAGAAAAGGTGGTTAATGTTTACAATAGTATTTGGCAGTTTTTATTACGAAAGTCGCCTAAGGGAGTTAGTATCTATTGTAAAAGATTAACATCTGGACGGCTATAACTATTAAAAAGATATATAGATTACAGAGTAAACTCATATAAAGATAACATTAACTTTTTATTCTAAATTTAAAAGTAAAGGTTAACCTTACCCTTTACATATCTCTGCGTGAAACATGCCACCAGACGGTTATAATTTAAAACATAAGATAAAAATGCTACAGGTAGTTGCCCTTAGAAGAATAGGAGACTATCCTGGATGCAATTTCAGGATGAAATTATAATTTTAGTAGAGTGAAGGATCTATTGTAATTGTAGTGGCCGGCTTGATTATTCTTATACAATTTTGGTTTTACAAAACAATTAGTTGAGTGTAAAGGTGCTAGTAGAAATCCGTTGATTATCACCCCAGGGTTCTATACGGATTAGCTACAAGCTAACTTAAACGGATCTTACAGTAGGTTTAAATGAGGATACCCGCCACCCTAAACCCTCAACGCATTTGTAAAGCTTTACCTCTTACAAAGTAATAAAAAATAAGACTTAGTCTTGTATATCGTCCGTGTTCTATGAAACAATAAAATCGAAATTAGCACTTTTTACTTTAAAGTTGAATTTTATAAATCTGCCTGATATGAATAGCAGGTTTAAGAGCCATAATCTGTTGTTAGATAAAGGAATTTCTTAGTCTCATTGCTCAAATGGCAAGAGATAATACTTCTCAATATTACGATCTTGTTCGATCCGTGGAGCTGGAGGCTACCCCCTTTGTGCTAGTGTAGCAAAGCTAGGAATACTGCTTTGCTAATAAGCGCCAGCTTGGCTTTATCCCATAGTATTTGGATCTCGAAAGCAAGGCTGCCGCTACTAATAAAACTAAATTAGTTCTATTAACTTTTGAATATTTATTGCTATTTTTGCGTGGCTGCAGCATACCCTTTTCACAGCAGGAAGTATGCCAACTGCTCTCTAGTAACATTATCTCCAATTTATTAAGTGTCCACCTAGTAAAATTATAGCTACACATGACTTTTTAATGTTTTTCAGTGCTAGTTATAGTATGCAATTAGAAAAATGCAAGAGGTAAATTTTTTTTTTTATGGGAGCCCCCTGCCACAGGAAGTGCCGCCTCTTATTTATTTTTAATTAGTCGATGTATTTTATAACTTTATAATAAAAAGTAATTACTTGCTCACAACCCACAACGAAAAAGAAATTTACCTACAACTATTATTTCAATTCTTGAAAAAAATTTCAGTGGTTAATGTTGCGCAGGCTTTACTGGAGTTAGCCTATGTAGCTGTAGCCTGAAAAAAAACTATGGTAGTATGCAAGAAGATTAGGTCCTAATGGCTGTGATCAGAATTGATGACTTTTTTTATAATTTTATCAATAGCTCTTAAATTTTATAATTAAAAGCTATTTTAAGCTTTATATTAGAAAGCCCTCTTTGTGCCGCCAAGTATCCTTTTTAAAGAAACTCTTAATAAATTACTGTAAGATTTTTTATTTGTTAACTGCTCTTAATACCATATTTTAAGGGCGTTTGAAGAAACGGGGGGAGAGTAAAAATGGTATATTCATTTAATCTTTACATTACAAAAATAATCCCTATTGATTTTTTGTGCGTGGATCAGGAAGCATAGAAAAGAAAGGTTGAGCAAAGATTTCCTGGCCCATCGGGTCCGAGGTCTCCGAAGATTTAAAAGCCATGCTTAATGTAAATGGCTTTGAGAATAGAATTTCATGCCGTTTAGATTTTTTTTTTAACAAAAAAAAAGGTACAAACCTACTCGGTTGGAGACGGACAATTCGAGATTCTCCTGGTGTCTAGAAATTTGCAATGCTAAAAATATGCAAAAGAAAAGATAAATATTACTTACGGCTTTGCCAGCCAAAAATACTTACCGCTTCTCAATAACTATTAATTTAAAAGTAATCTAAATGATATTCACAATTTACTGTTATTTTTGATAAATACATTAACTTACGACAACTAGAATCAAATTTTGGTTTCGTGCCCTCTAAAGCGGTTATATAATATTTATCTCGCAGAATAGTTTAATGGACAATCTCAGAACTTAGTTGTAGGACAAGCAGTAGTTATTAATGTTAGTTTCTAATGTACTTAGGTGTAGCTAGAGAAACTGTATAAGGCCTTATTCATAAATACCCAATAGAGCTTGCGACTCCTATAAAATTTACTTTGTTTTTAACAATAAGATAGGGAATCTATGAACTTAGGAAAAAACCTAGGTAAGCCGTCATGCTAGGGTTAGATTAGATTCGTACTATACCTAAAAAGGTATGAATATCTAAAAAGTATTAAGATGGATGGACTGTAGTTAAAATAATTTGTATACCAAATCTAAAGGTTTATACAATAGCTAAACTTCTCAATTTATAACACAAATTATCTAACCCTTAAATACCACCTAGATAAATGAATAAGGAGGTGATTAGGGTTAATTTATATTATGTTCGTTAATGAGATTAGACTCTTAAGACATAGAATAATTAAAAGGAAATTATATTCGTTAAAGACAAATTAGTGATTGTTTAAGAAGCGTGATTTACAAAATGCTTTCATCTTTTAGTTACTTACGACCATTCTAGTTAGACAATACCCAAAAGGTTGCTAACCTATTTTAATGTAGATACTATTCCCTTTAATATTAAATAACTTGGAATGAAGCTAAGCTAATATAAAAGGGTGGAAAATTAGTATTAAGGTATTGTAGTCCCCTGAATTAACAAACGTAGCTGACGCTGGCGCGTAAAGAAAAAAGAAACGATTATTAATTTAATTGCCCGGCCGGAAGCACCAGCACGTTAATATATTGTTTATATATAAAAAGGTTCAACTTTATCAATATAAAATATTAACTTAACTTAATCATAAACCCCAATTATGCTTATCTAGAAAAGCACCTAAAAAGGAATTATAAATAAGACTAAAACAAGTCTAACGTTATATTTTGGGGCAAGCTTTACCCAATAAGAAAAGTATAAGGATTTTAGGGATTTTTTCCAAGGACGGAACACTAAAAAAGTGTAAGTAATGTGTAAGATACTTTACTTCGGCTTTAGCAGAAGTGAACCTTTTGCTAGACATTCGCATCAAATTGCGGAAAGACCCCCCTAAGTAATTTTACATAAATGTATCAGGGTACTAATACTGGCTCAGGTAATGACTCGAGGTAAGGTAAAATCCAAATGATGCACGAAAGGAAAAAATTAGGCATCCGCAGCCCAAGGATGACCCTAAGTTAGGGTATGCGTCATCGACTAAATGGTGAGGGTGTTTAAGAGGCGTATGCTTCGTCTTAGGGCCACCCTTGTTTACGCTAAAAGAAATATGTCAGTAACACTAACTTGACAATAGTACAGGGTATGAATTTTTAACGCTGTAAACGGGTAGTTGTAATTACTTATGTAATCTAAACTTTAGGCGGGAAAGTCCTAGAACTTTTCCTGTGTTATGCGCGCGAAAAGGTAGTAGCGTCTACATAAAATTGGATCAGAAAAGGAAATTCGTATTACGGGTTTTTTGACAGGCATTCGCAGGTGTTGTAAAATTAATTTTAAAAGAGTAATGTTGCCACACTACCACCAAGCTATTTAATGTTATTTTTTTTAGGTCCAGTAGTGAGTATTAATATTTTCGCTTATACTTAGGTTAACGCTGTTATACAATATTGGGGGCTTGGGTTATTCTTTAGGGGTGATATCTTGTACAAGTTAGGTATACTTTTTCTAGCTGTTTCATTTCTTAAGCTTACCTATTGGTATATTATTAGCTGGATTGAGTGCTAATAAGTAAATATGTTTTTCTTTAGGGTTCTTTTTACAGAAGACAGCCCAATTTAAGTTAGATAGAATTTAGTTTTTAAGTTAAGTATATAAATCATAATTTTGATAGACAAAAAGTTTAATTAAAATAAACGTACAGTTTCACAAAATAGTTTGCTTAGCTTTCTGCTTTATTTGTATTACTAATATATATCCTTTATTTGGTTTTCTGAATGGCAGAAACTTACAGGCTTCCCCTTTCTGAATTAGCTGAGGTGCTATTTTAGATTGGTCATCATTAAAGAGTCACAAATTCGGCTGGAATGTCTTTCACAGATTGGAAAATCAGCAGGGGAAAGTAACTTTAAAGTTAAATCTTCAAAGTGACTATCAGGTGCCGTTTAAATTTTATAATATAACACAAAGTAGAGTTCCAGACTTAACTGAGAGTATAGGGGATAAATACGGCAATCTAATTATATCTACTTTACCAGCCTATTTCTTAGTTTCATAACGAGCTCGGAGGGCTATAAGACTAAATCAAATATTTTTGTAACTTCGCGCATACTAACAATTTTTTTATTTTCATTGGCTGTGCTGTCGAGAGTAGCCGCAAAAAATAAAGCATAACAAATACACTATACTTAAGAGTTTTATTCATTTAAATCAGCAGCCGATGAGCCTTTTAAATAATTACCCGGACATGTAAGTCTATTGCCATTGAAATATTAAAAAAATTTCATATGAAATCTTGTAATAGGTCTAAAAGTAAAGGTATTATAAAGCCAAAGGGAGGTATTTAATTAATACTAAAATGGTAAACAATACATCAGGTAGTGAAAAGATTTTATCTTTAATGAACATGTTAAAGATAATTTAATTAAAAATTATTGCTATTTTTTTTTCCTGCTTAGCATAGCTTGGTGCTAGGAAACAACAGCACAATAATGTATAAACTTACTAAGCAGTTTTTAGGAAATATCTAAGGTTAGTCTCGGAGGGCGGAAAGCCTGCTTAAAGTAATTAACATTTAATTTATAAAAAATATTATGATTTTAAAACCTATTCACAAAGTAGATAATTCGGATTTTTTTCTATAATTATTGAAGCTATATGTGAATTAAATAGCTACCCTATCACAACGGGTGTAAATTGTAGTAGAAAGTCTACCTTTTCACTGCTCGGAAGTACCATTACTAGTCATGTAGGCATTATTATACATCCCCTCTTTAAACTTGTCCTACTAATTATTAAACCTCAAGGATTCTTAAGCTTAGATTTTACGTTAAAGATTTCTATAAAAATCAAACCAAGGCTATTAAAAGAGGTAAAAGGAGGGTCAGTTATCTATTTGATCAATTACTGGAACAGTAACAGTATATTGACAGTACGAAACAGATTTTATATTAAACACTTAATGAGCACTTTAAATATAAAAAAATAATTTAATGCTGCTAGCCATCCGCACGCACGAACCACAAAAAGCCTTTTAGTTAAGATGGTATAGATAGTTTAAGTTATATATCCAAGTATTTACATACCAAGGAAAAAAAGAATCTTAGCACTAATATGTTCACTGAGCTGAAACTAGTTATATTACTAAATGCAAATTTAGAAAACTTTTATAATTTTAGTGTAATTTTGCTCAACAAAATCTTAAGGTTATAAAACATTACTAATGATACTAAAATTAAAGTTAGGTTAAACCCGATAATTAAGTTCCTTATTAGCAAAATGCGCCGATCTGGACGCCAAAGGCTATAGAAGTGATAAAGGCAAGAATAAATCCTTTTAGGTTAGTAATATTAACCCTAGATGGTCTTTTAATTATAAAATTTAAAAACAATGGTGGAATTACCTAAAACTTAAATTACATCTAGGGGTTATACAGTGATGGCGCCTATGGCTCCTTGAATTTATAAAAGATTTAATACAAGAATTTTTACAATTTCAACCTAAATATTAGTGGGGTAATGTAGTATGGTGCCACTTAGCTCCGGTAACTCAAATCCTTTGCACCCAGTATAGATAGAAACGAGAAAAAAAATAAAGATCACACCACGGAATGTGAATATTAGGTTAGCGGATTTTATGAACCGGAGACACGCGGCTGTTTATATTCGTTTTTTTCTTTTTTAGCCATACCGCTAGGTATTGTATTAGTGGTTGTATATTTATAGTATTTTATTCTTGGTGGGTTATTTAATGACAAAATCGAATTTATTTATATATTTGATTCATCTAAACGTTTAGACAGCATATTTATTTGATATAGGATGAACTACATCTACAGAATATTTTTAAACAAGACTAATTTTTTACTAGTTCTTACATGGTAGAAGGTTATTGTCTAGTTTTAACCTTTAGGTATAAAGCTGTACTTGGAGTTTTTGTAATATTTGGATGCCGGGCCCTTTTCCATTAAAGAATTAGAATCCACCGTTATGTCCTATCTGAGTTTGTATAACTGATCCACCTGCCAATTATTTGCAATTTATATTATTAATACCTCTTCTTTACTTAATATGTTTTGGGGGAATATTTTATAAATATAATTTGAATTTTAATATTATAGATCTCTAATAGAGCTATTATCCGTAAAAGTTAATTGGCAGTATATCGGAAATGACTTAAAAATTATATTGATGAAGCTTTGCATAATTTATAAGGGCTGGCTCTTTGTAAATTGCTAATGGCATAGGCAAATTAGAAACCCTGCGCCAGCTAGCCACCGCTCCTAACTAAAAATTAACACTAAATAATCATACCCTAGTGTCAGAAGGAATATCCACTAGTATTAAAGATAATTTATCTAGAGTTTTAGGTGCTGTGTCTTCTGCTCCTTAATGATAAATATATATAGGCTATCCTTAACTCGAGGCACAGCACGCCTCCCCTGTTGGCGTGACCTAAACCGAAGCTATGCTTATACAGGGTTTAGGGAGTGCTCCATGCTTATGATTTTGTATGCTTTGCAATGCTATAGCTAGAAATATTGTTTTTCGGCCACTACATCTTTGAGTCACTATTTTTTTGTGCAGCAGGCCGCACGCTGCCTGACTGCTTCGCCAGCCCTGAAAGGCAACAGAAAAAACATCAGATGCAAGTGTTTCCCAATAAAGCATCTCCATGGGTGTCGAGGCTTAGCGGTAGGCTTAAAGCTCAAAATCTAAAGTCCAAGGAGAACATATTTTATAAAAGTTATTATCATGTATTTATTACTGTAACCTGCCTATAGGGGCAAATATATATATACTACGTAAAAACCCTACTAAATGGAAAAAAAAATTTAAAGCTTTACGTGGGGTCCCACCTAACTTCAAAATAATTAGTACTCTATAACCTGAGTGTAAATAAACTTGATTAATATGTCCTCAACTTTATTTTTCATAGTATTTTAAGAATACAACTATCATTTCAATGCATGGATAACAAAGAAACATTATAATGTTCAACTATTTTGTATTTATTTAGGTTCTAAGATTGGTGATAACGTAACTTTTATTGTTATTAA
>JACYFI010001765.1:0-18357 GCA_020975735.1 Ophiocordyceps xuefengensis | reverse complement strand
AAGTCCTGCTATCTTAATTTTCATTTCGATTAAGATCAATTAAATCGAAAATACTTATTATTTATTGATCATGTTATTCATAACCTGGATCAGCTATTGTGTGAAAGAAGCGTCTACTGTAAATCCGTCTCTATAAAATATTATACTTTAATCACCAAAGCGAGCCCAAGGTGGAAAGCCTGAGCAGAGAAATCGAATCTTATTACCAACGGTATGAGATTAGAGTTTAACCTTTTAGAATACCGAAGGCTTGAGAAAATGAGGGCTGGTTTCTTTAAATTAGTCATAACGTAAAAAAAATATATCTTTTTACTTTGACCGGATCGCTTAAGGAAGAAAGTAATATATATAGGTAATAATCACCGAAGCTTTAGACAATTTTTCACTTTATATGAAAAGCATAGCTTGCTGGCAACAAAACAGTGGCTGTATCCTATTAATATTAAATTTTTATTTGTTTTAGTATTAAAAAATAGCTTGTCACTATATTCTTTCTTAGAACATGAATATAAGGCCTAGCCCAACCCACAATATAAAAAAGTTGAATAAAATACACCCCTTAAGCATGTTATCTCTTAGAAATGTAATCCCTACACTAGTATTCTATTACTTGTTTAGTGTATATCTACAAAAAAAGCACTTAACCTTTCTGGAATCCATCTCCTTGTTGGTGTGGAGGCGGGTCAAACTGAAAACCAGCGGAACAACTGTACTATGTGATGTCTGAATATAGGTAAACTTTTATGGTCTTTTTAACGGAGATAAACAGGGAAATTGTACAATTTTCTTTAGGTTAAAGCCTTTATTTGAAAGAAGTTTTTAGGCTGGCAATCAGCCAAGCTAAACGCTCGAGAATTTTAATTTCCAACTTTCATGTGTTGTTTATAACCCTTAGCAGGGGGGGTACGCCGCAAAATAAAATGCTACTGCTGCTTCGCCAGCCAGCCAGCAGCCGAAGCCAGGGCCCAGTAAGGCCCAAGCAGAGAAAATGGTTTTGTTTTTTCTTCTCATTAAAGGATAACTAAATAGTGTGCAGATAGTCTTACAAACCAACAACACAACCTTTAATTTATATCATTTTTACCGCTTATTGGACTTTATGCTTGTGATTTACACGTTAGTATTACTATAACTAACATTTAAAGAAAGTTTAATTTGGTGGAAGCACATCTCTTGACGCACTTGCATAATGAACAAACATGCTTTAACATTTCATCTTCATAGGGTCGAATCTGCCTTTACCTAATCCCCTATATAAAAACAACCTTTTCATACCATAACCATACCCCCTGTGTATTTTTTAATATAATAAAAACAAGCAAATCCAGTATACTAATTTGGATTTAATCTATAATTTAATTACTATCATATTTTTAATATTTATATTTATAAAAGTAAGCATAGGGTAAAAATCCTGGGATTTCGAACCAAGAGTCAACTACCCACAAGTAGTGCTCCTACCTTGAGCAACAATTTACCTATAAATAAAATTTGTGTATCTCAATACCCTATAAATTCCATGGATTTTTATAATCTTTTGACTTAAAAATAATAAATAAGTATATTATATTCTTTATTCTTTAATTAATTTTTTTGTGCATGTTTCCCAGAAGAGATCAGGGGTGGGCTAAGCTAACATACGCCTCAAAAGCTAGAAAAAATTAAGCGCTAACTGTTGGAACACCAGCCCTAGCAAGGAAATATAAGGTAAGGCGCAAGGCGCTTAAAGTAATTATTTTTTTTATCGTTACAATATATTAACACTAGAGTGTTTTCAACATTCCTATCTCCCGCGCATTTTAGGTGGCTTCGTTTATATTATCTTTTTGACTCTAACTGTAAACAAAGCCTGTTGCTAATAAATGGTTAAATTTTATTGCTCATGCATTATTGCTTCGCCAAGAGATGAAGGAACTTTCCTTAGCTTTTTGACGATTTTTTAAAGTTCTTGGGCCTGGATTACGATCTTTTAAATTTTAATAAAGTTTGGTTGGAATGTTTAGTCCGCAATGTGAATTAAGCTGATCTTTAATATGTTTATTAGGCGGTCTTTAGCGTTAGCAAATCCTTCGGCATATTGCAAGCCAGCCATATATTTATAATCAATATTCATTCCCTTTTTGTGGCAGGGGCTCCGACCCATGCAAGCATTGCTTTTATATAAATAAAATTGTTAGATTTATTTTTTCTAACGTTAAGATAGTATGCAACAGTATTTAGTTTATGAGGGCGAAACCCCACATTTTAAACTTTATATCTAAATAGACACCTACCTTTAGATTTAAAGGTTAGAATAGAACAGACATTTCTGATATTTAGGAAAGGACGTGTCTAAGGAACACCTAGTTCTCATACGGCGTAGCTTCGCTTAAGCCCACCAAAAAATTTATCTCGAGGTGATTTTCAACAAGCCCCCAATATTAAAACGACCAAAAAATTTACGTGTCTTACCTAATCTATGACAACGAGATATTATTATTTTATTGGAACTTTCTATACGCGAAACTATAAGATTTATCTTTTAGTGTGTGCCGCATAGCGCAAGCCTATGTATGCTCGCTATTAAAAACCTAAACTTTATAACAATATCTCCGAGCAATTCTATGCTGTAGATTTTTTGTGCGGCTTACTTCGTACCAGCACCCGCAAGCAAAAAATTAGAAAGTATTGCACAAAAAAAAGAGATCGAGTTTTTAAAACTAAATAAAGCAACTTATTACACAAACAAAAAAGAGCTTGTTGCTGACGGAAATATGCATCCTTTCAATTGGGTAATTTTTTGAAATAAAGGAATGAGGAAATTTAAAATATCTTATAAGTGCAGATATAGCTAAAACTACTGCTTTCCCTGAGTAGGATATTTTAACGATTGTAAAATGTTAACTTTTTTTCCGTTTTATCTCCATCATTGAGTTGTTGAGGTTTTAATGAATTCTTAATTTTAATAGAAAACTTGTAACACAGCTTTTGGCGGCTTGCGCACTTCTGTTTTTTTAGGCATAGATTAGTAAGCGACAAATAAAAGAAACAAACCATCGCCCCACCTGAAAAACCCCCGTGCAGTCCATTATATCAGAATATATTAATCGGCAAGCTTCATCTAGTCTATAAAACCTTTTGTGTGTGCGCTTTATTTATCTTGTTAAAACAAAGAATACATATGGCAAGCTCTCATTTTTATTTTTTTATAAACGTTACGTAATAAAAAGAAACAAATTCTCTATTTAGATAATTGGATTGACCCACCACGTGAATTTAAACATTAATGACCTAAAAACAATCCCTGTCCTTCCCCTAAATTTCAGCATATCTTATTATGGTATAATTAAGCCTTAAACGGCCTTTATGTAGTATCATATCTTTACTCATAAGAGTTTTTTTTTTAAATACTTTACATATTCCAAATTAAGTAGAATTAATTACGGTTAGCGCAAGAGAGTCTAAAAATCTATAGGGCTTACCATGTGTTGGCTCTCTTCACTCATATGTGACGTTACATTTAGTATCTTGGAAATAGTTACAAGCAAATGTTTAATGTGTGAATAAATTACCTTTCCTTAGATATACAAAGATTCTTATATACTCTTAGAAGTCAGCTTTTGTTATCTCTCTCAAACAATTCTTTACAAACACCAGCACCTAATTCAATATGATTGGTTACTTTACAAGGTGTGTATATATGTCTATTCTTGTATCAAATGAATCATTTACGATCATAGAAGAATAATATTAAACGTATCTAGGATTTCATGTAAGCAGAGGAAAGATTAGCTACTCACCATTAGTTCAATTCTATTACTGTAATTATTAAGAGCTTTGGCCTCTTTGTAGTCTATAATTGAGTTAGGTTGTGGGTAATTTGATACATTATGCTAGTATTAAAGAAAAAATAATATCTGGAATTTATTTTAGAGCTTAGCGGTCTGAAAATTAGAGTTTCTCATTTATTGCTGCAATCATCATTATTTTAAATATAAATAAACAGAGGCCGTACAATAAAACTCCGCCCTAAAACTGTAAAATCTATCCAAATCTATTGAACTACGTTAATGTAATAATATTTACATATGATTTTTCCTTAAATTATTAAAATAAATGTTATTGAAACCGGGTAGGCAAGATTTGAACTGACACATGCTGGATGGGAAACCATAAGTCTTACCATTGACCTTATCTCCGCCTTGGCTACAGAAAGCCATTTGGCATTTTATCTATATATTTATAACTATTATACATTCTATAAAACCCTATCTTTACCCTATTAAGCTCCATTTTAAAAATTAACATATTACATCAAGATACCTTGAATGAAATTTAAAATATGAATTATTCAATAACACCTCTTGTATAAAATGGGCTTATATTTTACTTTATTTTAGCGTAGCATAATGGCGCTTAAGCGATACTTCGTTGGCAACAACTCACGAATAAATTTAAAAGTAATATTTATTTTAAATATAGTAAGCTCTGTTTCAGCCCTTAATCTATAATTTGGAGTTAGAATTAAGGGCTGTAGGTTGGTGTTTAACCCATACCATACGATGCACAAATATTTAGTTATTATACTTGGAGATGTCAGGACAAATCGAACCGAAACCAGCAAAATGCAAATTATACGGTTTTGGCAATTTTAAACTACACCCCTAAAAGTAGTAATTTATTATTAATTCAATTTTTCTAGCAATTCTTTTTTCTCCTGTTTAGATGAGCTTGCTTAAAAAAACACCGTAAGCGTAATAATTGGCATTTATACTTCGTTTTTGCTGTCCTTTACCCTTTTTTTGTAAGCGGCATACTTCCTTCAGCACGCAAAGTAAAATTAGAAGTATGCCTCCATATCAAGAATATAGTAACAATATACCTTACTTAAGCTTTTTAAGTATAAAAAAATTTCTTGAGGCTGTATTTTCTGTTTTTTTACCCGTGCTTCGGCTATTAAAGAAGAGCTTACGCAGCTACTAAAAGGAATTTAAAAATTTTACATTTTTTCAATAATATATAAAATAATTAAAAGAAAGCAAAATATTCTCTAATTAAACGGGGATGGATTCCCAAGACATCCGATAATTTACAGTCGCCATTAGCTAAAATGGTTTGTCCTCCTTATGTAACTTTTCTTGTTATATATACAATTAAAAATGTAAAGGATGCGAGGCTAAAAATATTTTGGCCTCAGTTAAGAGCCAATTAATTAATTATTTTTAGGAACTTGCGAGGGTCGAACCAGCATTTCAATGTTTTAAAAGGTCATAATAATTCACCATTATACTAAGGTCCCTTCACTGACCACCAACGGTAAGACTTGAAACTTTACTAACCCTAAAACCCAATTTTAAGGTTGCTTCTGCTCAGGCCATTGACGCTTTCACGGGCTCTTAACCCTTTAAATACGGAAATTTAAATCAGGTGGTAAAATATACACCAAAGATCCTATTGCTCATCTAAATTTACTACCTAAATTATTCTGCTATAATTCTACGGTTTACATAAATAACCACCTTCCGCCTTTATGTCGGCAATGCTACTCTTCTTGTGCCTAGCATAAGGCCAAACATAGGGTAGATATGAGAATAATGCACAACAAGAACTTGTTGATGGCTCCTTGACGAAAAGGTGCGTTATTTTTTCTTTCATAGTTAATAATTTTTCACCCCATTAATGACTAAGATTGCATACCAATTCGTTGGGCCGCGCCTTATATTTGATTCCTTAGTTAAGAATAAAATGAAAGCTCTAAAATTTTTATTTTAAGAAGCGTAGCTAACCATGAATTGTAAAATAATAGTTAAAAGAATGTCAGAAATAAAAAATTAAATAGAAGGTATCTTTAACATTATTTCAGCCAATACCCACTTTTATTTAAATCTTATTTGATTTTATTAATATGCATGAATAAACTGATTTTAAACTCATAGGAAGCTTGCCTTTCCATTTTTTTGTGCCTTTATTTTCCTATACCTAAGAGGCTCGGCTAGAATAAATACCAGATGAACTAAAAATATAACATTAAATCACCTGATTCTTAGGAGTGAGTTGAGCAACTTCAGTGGCTACTACCCCCCCAAGGGTTGGCCTAATCATAGCCTTGTCTACCATTTAGCACCTAGAACTTAAATAATTATTCAAATTCAAATTCCAGCGTACGAGGGCTTAGGGGCTAAAGGTGAATCGAACACTTCCTTTTTACTGTTAATGAGCAGTATCTTTAACCATAAGCAAAATAACCTTTTTGATGTTCATTTAGGTCATAGCCCGTTGTGTACCTGCACACCTTAACGCTAAAGCTTTAGAACAAGGCGACAAAAAAACATACAAAATCTATTTTATTTATTCATATTATTTTTAAAGTTATCCGAATCTTTTATGCTAAGCTCTGGAAGTTAAATTTACAAGTTTATCATACTAGCTTCTAAATAACCTTTTCTTATATGGCCACGGTTGTATTGAAAACCTCAACCTTTCTAATTTTTTCTTGCGGTGACGAAGCGTATGCGCCGCCAATAAAATACTAAAAATTAAAAATGTTTTGTCAAAAAGATATATTTTTCTAGTAGCAAGATTGTTCTAGCCTTATAGGCTTTGAAGGCAATAGAAATATAGCTGCACAAAAATTTGAATAATAAATTAATAAGTTCATCTCTTTTGGTTTTTTTCCTTACCATGAATCCCTCCGTAGCATTACAGGGTCTTTGAAGGGGCTTTAGAGGGATATGTAAAATGCGCAAGCCTTCAGGGCCTGCGAAAGCGCCGAAGCACGGGCATTTTGTTTATTTATAGAGGATAAAAATTTAGCAGGAAGAGACTTTATAAATAAGCACGCTCTGCCTATATAGTCATAGCTTTGCCGCAATAAACTTAAAACTCGAATACAGATACTATCCCTCTATGTTCCATGTATGTATGTTTTTCCCACACAGCCTTTAATATTAAAAATATTTAACCAAAAGTTTTCCTTGTTTTATACATCAAACACAAATCTATGGCATCGCAGTAAAACCTCCTTAAATCATTAAGAAAGTCCAAGAGTTGAGTTAAATTACAATATTAAAGTTTTGTGCCCAGGGCCGTCAAATTGGTTACTATTAAGGCTGCAAGTAGGCTCTTTAAATAAATATAAACCTAATTCAACTTGAGCTATCCTTAATTATGAATTAAAGACTTCACATTTGTGCTTAAAGACTTTGCGTAAGAGTCTGTAATTATTGTACGAGCAGATGCTTTACCGACTAAGGTTATAACCGCATTACGCGGCGTATGGTTCTGTGCACCTATATACCCCGGACATAGCCGAATATGGTTACGTTACATCCCAAACCAGCCAGTATGACTAGACAGGATTCGACACCCGCGGGGTAGCAGATTGAATAAGCTATGTCGTAACACGCTCTGAACTACTAATCTTTTTTTATTTTAATGAGGCTACAAAGCAGAGGCTAGACTCTTGTCCCTACCTATTCCTTCGCTGGCCTCTTACCCTACTCTATACCTTATTTTATATTTTGTTTTTTGGTTTATGACGATTTCCATATAGAAGCAAAGCTCGCTGGTGTGAGGGTTTTGTACTTTATTTGTCATTTGCTTAGCTTCTTAGATTAATGCTTGTTGTTTTCTTATGTATTTTTGACCTTCTATCCGAAAAGATCAGGGTGGACTAACGAAGTACCGCTTTTTCTAAAAGGAGAAAAATAAAGCAAACCATAACCCCTCTTATAACTTAGGATCAGAAGTCAATAAGAATCGCGGAACCTTACGCCTGCTACCAACAACTGGTAGGGCAAATTACTTTAAAAGGTGAAACGAGCATATTTGACCCGACCCTTGATCTCTTCGAGATAGTGCATTGTTGGGACCTTAAGGGTAAAGCAAGGTAAAAATAAACCTGACACTGTAATACCTTTGCAAAACGATAACAATAGTGTAGCTGCGTGAGATTAAATACAAGAAAATTATAGCTTAGAGATACAGCAACTTTTGCAATAACTAAATATAAAGGATTGCTAGATTATACTATTTGTTTGCCCGGGTGCAACTATTGCATACTTGCTTTCCATTGATTACAAAACAATTTACACTTTACTATTAAGCCAGACCAGCCAAGATATATTTAAAAAGTGAGATTGATAATATTAGTACTTGTATCTTTAAAATCTCAAACATTCGGTACGGATTAAAATTCCTATAGATTTTCGTAATGTATATTACGTTATTATTTTAAGAGAATATCTTTTAAATAAGTTTCGTGCCTACATATGAGCTTTTCACACTTATCATTTAACTTACTTTAGCGTCCTGCGTGCTTATGCATACATTTGCTTTAGTTAGAAGAAACATCCTATTGTTAAATAATAACAGGAAGATATATATTGATACCAGTAACATATATATATTTTAATTATTTAGGCACGTAAACACACTGGTAAACCATAGGGTAGTAAACCATATTTTTTAAACCCTTATCGGAGTTTTAGACTTCTTGTCCTTGGCTATAAAGTTTGTTCTATTTTATTCTATTCCCTCTAGGAAAGATAGAAACCATACTCGTCTCACGAGCGGTATTTAACCCAGCTCATGGTAAGTTTTATCCGACCGGAACAGTCCGCACCCTACATAGATCCGCGTCCATTGAGTGATAAAGGTATAACCGACATCGGAAGTGCCAAACGCGCACTCATTTGCTACACTCTTGGCGCAAATTAGCCCTGTTATATATATGATCATATTAATCTATTTTTTCATTTCCTTTCTAAATGGTTGCGACTATGTCTTCTTTTTGATTTATATATTAAAGTTTCCTTATAAAATTTACATACTATTAAGCACCACTTCTCAATCCGGTATAGCTATTGTATTGAGTATCAAATATAAATCTAGGTAAAATTCTTCCTCTATTCTGGCGCAATACATTATAACGAAGTATGCCCCCCATATTTTATTTATAGGCCGGAGCTCATCTATATTAATCCTGATCAGTAAATACCATTTTTTCTCAATTATTCTGAACTTTAATCAATCTTCAAAATCCATGTGATTTAACCTATTGTCTATTATGGTGTGAAAATACCGGGAAGAACTTTCCATTTAATGCTCCGAAAAAGTTTCGTTAAAACCAAATCGTAACCTGAAAATTCGATTAATTTTTTCCTTAGAGATATCCACTAATTATAGTAAGGAGTACTAAACTATCCCAATTAAGCAGCTTATCTGACTGTTGTTGATAGACTCGAAAAAAGACTAATTGCGCTGATCCTAGAGTTTAGAAATTTCGATTTTTAATATCTGCCATTTTTCTAGCAACACTTGCAAGGCCCATAAGAAAATAAAGACAAATAACAACTTGGAAAGTAAAGTTAAGTCCCAGGCTAATCCACCTTATGATCTGGTATTTTCGTTTAATATTATTATCTAGCGGTCCTACCCTCAGAAGTTATACAGGGGAAAAGCCTCCCTTTAAGTTTCGGTTAGTTAGAACTCAATTCTAATTGCGCTTAATACTTAACATAAATTCTATTGCCTTAACATTAAATGTTCTTTATTTTTATATAATATGATAGCTGTTAGGCTGCACCGCAAAAAAATGTTTTATAGTCTCCTAATTTTTGGTGTGGTGACCTCATATTCAGGGTATTTACCGAAATATGGATCCTTAATTACTACACCAAAAGGTAATAGCGCGTGTGATTTCAACCTTGCAAGGCATTACAGTATCATTACCTGAAACTGCTACTTTTTTCAAGTTTTTATTGTATTTTTTTCATAATATAACTTTATCTTTGTATTGTGTGTACAAGCGCGCAAACGCGCAAGGCAGTGGAATTTCGAAGAATTTACATTGCCAGCTCAAAAACTCTTATTCTTTTTTTTGTCATGACAAAACATCCAAACGCAATCACTAAAACCAGATAATCAGTGTTCAAGATCAAGTGTGGGGAACTGATAGTTATATTGTAAAGAAGTATTGTACTATAAAGATTTACCCACCGGAAATCCAAACCCTTTTAAAGCAAAAGCTCCAATACGTCGTTATTGAGCTTATACTACATGATAGGATACATATTGAATTAGAAAGTTCCTCTAAAATGTACACAGAATTTAAACCTTGAATGATGAAATCTACACTCTTCAATCCCCTTTTGCATTTTAATCGAATTACAAGCGATCTGCTCTATAACGTTTAGTTTATCTACCTTTAATTTTATAATTTATTACTCTCATTTTTTTTATACCTTATAGAAATATATATTTGTATATATGATAGCTTAGGATGAGAAGTCAATCACCTAAAATTTCTCCGTGGGCTCAGTTATATTGTTATACCTTGGAGGTTCAGGATAAGCACGGTCCCGAAAAATTATTTGGAGCATCGCCACGAAATTTATCCTTATTCCGTTAGGATAGGATATGTATACTACAGGAGAGACAGTATTATTAAAAATAGAAATTAATTTCTAGATTTTTTTATATTTTGGTGCGGGGCCTTAAAAATAATTAATGTTTTGAGTTTGTAAGTTGTAAGACTTTTCTTCTCTGCTGCCTCGCTGTACCCCTGATGTCCTAAGCCTAGTTTTAGTGAGTAATAACAGGAAAATAAGACTTACCGTATTTAAATACTAATCATATATCTCTCACAATAGAGAATTTTTTTTTTCCGTTTTTTATTTTAAAACAGGCTTAAAGCATTAGTAAAAAGTCTGTATATTATGCAATAGATTTTCCAAATTTCTATTAGAAATTATTAGTCTATTTTTTTTTTCTTATTATTTTATTTACATCTTACTAAAATAAAGGTTAAAAATATTGTTTTTAAATTATATACTTATTCTAAGGAGAAACAAAATAAGTCAATTTTCTTTTATCGATTTCAAATATGTATTTCAGTGATTTACTAATGAATTAATACTTCATATTTTTTTTATTCAAATAAATAGTTAATGGAATTTTATAAATTATTTATAATCATTTTAACTTTATAATTTAGAAAAGATTTTTTCCTTAGGTATTGGACATCAGTAGAAAGAAAGTCAGATTCAATAGATTTTCATGTTTTTTTAGACTAATTTAAAATGGAATATTTTGTATATTCTCTGCCCTGCTTCCAGGCCCTGAGGCTTATTATTTTGCAAGCGACAATTTTCTGTTCTAAAAAATAAAAGAACGTGTATTAAATTTGCTTAACCTTTGTAATTATTTTTAAATATTTTTTTTAATAATTTAGGCTATTCTCTATTTCACAGTATATAAAGCAATTGTATTGCCTTGTTATTGTTTGTATGTTTATTCCCGTTACTTAACATATATTTCTTTTTAAAAAAAATTTCGTCTTCTTTTTAAGTAGTATAAATTTTTAGAGCGCTCCGAAAATTTTTATGATTTTTGAAATATACAGATTAAAATAACTTTTAATTAATTTTATTAGATATTATATTATTAACCAGGATTTTATTAAATTAATTGTTTATTATAAAACCAATAAATATGTGTTTCAATTCTAAGCAAAAAGAAAGGTAATATTTTATTGTTCCCAGTATCCCCCCGTTTTTTTTCTCAAAGCAAATTCCTTTAAATTGATTCATTCAAAGTTATTGTTAAAAATATTTTCTGATTTGTTTTGTGAGTTTCTGTTGGCACGCTCTCTTTAATTTCATACCAGCTATCCCTAATGAGGCCATAAGCGTTACTAGCTCATTCTTAAACCTGAAGCCTGGAAGGTTATGGATATCGCAAGGAACCCAGCACACAAGGAAAGTATTAAAATTTAATTTCCTATTTTTTTCTTTAATATTACAAATTAAAAAATGTTGGTAGTTCTTAAAAGGTTATTGTTTATTACTATAAACCTCACCTTATAGTTCGTTGAAACGGGTTTATTGTACAATTTGTCAAAAATAAAGCTTCGCGTTTCATAAGTTACTATTATTAGTCATTCTTTTGAAATTTACCCAATATGTATTTAAATAATCTTTATATTTCTTGTTTATAGGCGTAGCTTGCGCTTACAGCTAAGACATCAATTAATAAAGCGCAGGTTTAGCGATATTTCGCCTGTGATACTTCTAAATTTTCTGGCGAGGCATCCTGTGATGGTATAACATGGTTAACATATCCCTAATAACCCCCTACGCTTACGTAAGCAAAGGGATTCAAAAGGATCGTTTTACAGAATTTAGTTAGGTGTTTTGTAGGGCTAGGCGGATATTATAAAAATACAGGAAAGGCCTAACCCACTAAAAGCAGGCAAAGAAAAGAAACTATAAAATTAAAAATATTAAACGACAAAACATCCCCACGTAGCTTTCCAATATCCAAAGATCTTCTTATTTGGCAATCCGGTGATCCTATGCCTGCTTAGCCCGGTAAGATTGTGTAAATAAATCAAACAGTAAGGCGCAAGAAATTTAGCCGTTGAGCTTTTTAGGAGATCTAATAAACTAACTTTCCTTATTTTTTTCAGCACGCGCTTGCTGGTGTAACAGCAGCGATTATAAAAAAAAGTCTAAATATGGAAACTTTTATAAGCTTTAGCATAAAGCGCAGTCTGAAAACTTTACATAAATATTTTACCATATTCTCTAATTTGTACCATAGGTTGAAAATCCACTATCCTAATTTAAAACTTAAGTATATCTTACGTGTTATGATGGGCTGCATAATATTGTTACCCTAGGGAAAAAAGAGCAGCATTGCCCCCCACAAATTATTAAATAATTATATTATCACTTAAAAATAGTAGAATACCGTAAAATAGACAAACAAAATAAATTTATAAATTTATTAGCAACACCTGTTTACTCTTTACGGGTCTGTGCCCCATATAAACATCTCTAGGGCAGATAGTTCCCTTACAAAAGGTTCACTTTACTATTAAAAATAGGGTAAACGCTGTAGTTAGGTTGATTTACATTATAATTATATTGGTTTCTATGAATTAATCTTTTTTGTTTTTTTTTTTTCTAGCATGTAGTCGTGGAGCTACGCACGAACTAAAGAAGACATTATCAGTAAAGCCAGATTTAGTCATAAACGTTCTGATATAATCCATAAAACCAATTCTTCATAAGAAGAGATAAAATAATAGGGAATTCTCATAGGACATGTGTCAATTAACCTTATAATCATAAATATTCTCTAACAACTCAATACTTAGTTACAGTAAAAGCCGCAAATAGGGCTCTCGGTTCTAACTAAAGGGTGAAAGCATGGTATCGCACAGCAATTCAATGTCCACTGAAGATCATATCACAAGAGATCAGCTGTTGATCCGTTACACCATTTTCAAATGGCAAGACCGCATTTAACGGCCAAAGCATTTCCCTAACCTTAGGACCCTCAAACGTTTAAAGGCCTCCTTTAACCGGGAGTTTCCCGGTCGACCTCAATTTCACATAGTTATTTTAATTATCTCTGTTAACAAACGCGGCACCTGGCAAGTTCACACTTTTGTAGTATTAGATTGTTTTTATCTTTTCAGCCAAATGCGTGTTTGTATTAAATATGTCGTTACAACCTATCATTTACTGCTTTTCCATTTTTACATTTGGATATTAATCAAGAATTGAGCCCCCTTATTCCGGATAGTTGACCAGTACGCAATTTGCCGAGTTCCCTTTCTCGCCACAAATTTTAATCCTGTGAAGGACTTAGGCGCTAATGTGGGTTACCTAAATATTAATATTAAGAATATAACCGTTAGAATTTCATTCCGGATCACAAATAGAATTCGATTTTGCTCTAAACCGTTCCGCTTATTAAGGGATGAAGTTAGAATTCATGAATTCGCGCTATTTTTACGGCGAGCTTTTACATTTCAAAGTCTTTCTTCTTTGTTCCTTTATAAGCAGTAAGTATCGAAAAGGGGTAACATGATTTTTGTATATCTCCAAGACCTTGTAATCACTGAAAATCTAAAGAACTTTTGACTGTTGGAGAATTGTTTATATAACCTTTACTCTTTAAAATTACCATTTGTAAAAGCTTTGTAGATAGAGCAATATTTCTTTTATCCTGTGTATTTAAACACTAAGTTTTACTTCCCTCTACCCTATAATTGTATATCTTTTTGACTTTATCATATGTTTTACAAAAAACATCCTTGCGCCCTTCTACATAACCCTTACTAGCTCAGTAAGGACTGTTACTAGCAAAAAACCTTTTTACAGACTTTTCAACCGTTCTATTTTAGGAAATAAAGATGCAATTGCTTATGCATAGTACCGAAAATTCATAGATAGCGTCTTAATATTGAACAATTTAGCTACATTCTTCTGTAAGATATGATCTCTTATTAGATACATTAACCTTTGCAGCTGTTTAAACCACTGCAAACTCTACACACTCTTGTAATTAAAGGACAAAGCTTCTAAAACTGTTTTAAAAAATTAAATCTCTAAAGTTCTTTAATTATAAGGAAGCCTTCCATAACCTAACTGCGCCCATGCTACCATAGCTTAACTGGCCTACATCTAAAATAATTCCTATTCGTGTCTCTAACAGAATTTTATCCTTTTTACTGTAAGAATGTTGAAAAAACAAGCCCCTTACGCTTTTATCTAATTTGTAAGCTTTTGAATTTTTTTATGATAGTAGGGTGGAACGCAATCACTTTTGCGTGTTTATTTATAAAAAAAAAAAGACTAAATCCCGGATATATCAAATTAACGGATCAAGATTGTTTTATTATGTCAATGTTTTACAGTTAAATTAAAACTAGTAGTAAACCCAAGGATTGGGCCAATTTATATTTTCTTATTTGCTTTGAAGTAATATTATCTAATTTTCGTAATAACATATTCAAAATTCCAGTTTCCCTGAGGGCCGGAGTACACCTATTACAATATTTAAATATATTGGAAAAAACTCATCTACTCGTTGCGTCTTTTTACAGCACGTATTTATCACGTTACTACTGATTTAGATCCCGCGATACCCATTACGTTTACTAGAATGCCTCGCTCAAACTTGTTTAACCATTACATCAGTGATTAAGCTGTCCGTCAGGACTTTTCGAGCAATAAGTTCGTATAGCGAGTTTAGGGTCCCCGGGAGTTGGTTTTCTTATTCACAAATGTCGGAGGTCCCCTATCCCAATTTCATGATTGTTAGCTCATTTACTCCTTTCGTATTCTCATACTAAGTCTTTACTTTGTTTCAGATTTCCTAGGGTACGGTTTTTGTTCATTCTCTCTTAGGTGAGACAAATTATTTTTGTATTAGATATAAATTATATTACTATTTTCCAGCAACATTTTTATACTAAAAATGTTTTTCCTAGTAAAAAAATTTTCTCATCGTTTTAAATTCTTTAGTATAATATAAACGTAGAGGCCCGTTACTTAATTATATCCATAGCTTAAGGGCGGAAAAGACTTTTCTTTTAGTTACTCGTGTCACCATTCTTCACTGGAAGTTTAGATTTATTATATTCACTTGATAAAAAGAAATAAAACCCAATTATTTATCAACGTTTGGCTACCCCAAAACGCCGTATCATTACTAACACTTTAAGTATATTCTGTACATAATTTAAACTAGGCCATATGTGATTTAACCATAAAACAGTTATAACGAGATTTAACTGGAGGCTACTTAATAAAAATACATTTTTAGGCTGACAGCTACAACAGCAAGCAAGCTTGTATTAAATTATGTTAATATGAACCAAGTTCATTAATATTAAGTACTAGGAATGATGAGCATCAATACCTAATTTCAACTTGTTGAGTAATTTAATCACTATTTTATAAGAACAGTATTAGTTTACTAAATAGTGAATACTTAACCTCATACTTGGACCAATACTATCGATAACCGTTTAGTTTAATATTATAACTGTTAGCATTTAATACTTTAGTATTAAATGTTTTAATTAATAAACACTTTTTCATTAAAGGTTTTAATAGAACGTAATTACACAAAATCTTTTATATGCGATAGACGGGCGTGCATAGTGGCTTCAACACCAATTCCGCCCTCTTGATTGTATAATTGTGTTATTGTAAGTTAAACCTCTTTATGAAACGTCATGTAAAGGTTCGGTATATTGTTTAGATCCGTTTAAAAATTTTCGATGCCTTCTAATAGCTAACAAGCGCTCTGTTAGAGGTCATAAAATTATGGGCTGCTTTAAAGCCCTATTCTTCCCCTGTCGCCTTATAAAAACATTCTTAATTTAACTTATTTAATATTTATGAACCTTTAAACTCTTGTCTGGGGCGTTGCCCCTTTTTGCACATACACGGGAAATCTGCTTTAAAAGTATTTTATCCACTTAAATAGTACATATTAAAATATTTTGACAACTATCACATTTAGAACAAAACGGTTCATTTACGGCCTAACCTCGTAGCTCCCCCGAATTTAATAAAAAATTATAATAAATTTTAAAATTAATTAGTAATTTAATCTAACCTGAGAATACTAATAGAGTTTGTTAATTAATTACTCGCTCTATTTCTTACAGCTTATTGCTCTTTAATCCTAAATCATTCACCACGCTTTAGTTAAAGAATTAGAAAAATCTAAATTTTCGTTTAGCTCAATATTTAAAAGTCTTTAACTTGATTACTTACCTTCAACGCTCTGCAGTTTTTAAAGCTAGTCAATTTTGGCTAAAAGCTTCTGCGGGCATAAAGGATTGCTTATTTTATAGTTAAGCTGGTAGCTAAAGATAATATAATCTTAACTCCTGATAACTTTTCTTAACCTAAATGTACTCGACTGTCTAATCTTGTTTTAGCTCTTCCGAAACAATTTTAATTTTAAATTAACCTAGTGTTCTCATCACTTAATGTTCTAGGCCGAGCTCCTATTATAGATAAGCGTTTTTATAAAATATTATATCGGGGTTTACTATATCAAAATAAATCTGTTTCTCTGTTATAAGTTTCTCCTCTGGCGTTACAATACTCTAATATTATAAGTAAAAATTAGTAATGGCCATGTTTAAATAAGGGGCAGCATAATAAGGTCTAGGTTTCTTTTTAGGCGAACGCCCATTTCCCTTATAATACAGCCACCATTAGCTCTTTTGCTAAAATTTTAACCACTACTAATAACTATTACCATGACGTTTTTATTCTATTTAAATACCCTGATTTATTTTTGTTATCTAATAATGATTGAATTTTTTCTTGCCTGGGTGCTTCGCAGCACCACAATATGCATTCTATAAGCTTTTTTATAGTATTATTGAATATGTTGTATCGTTGAAATAATATTTCAAAAAATGATTTGTTTTTGTAAATACGGTAATTATTTAATCCGTGTAAACTTAATTTAGAGAAGAATTAAGAATTATTTATTGCCAATGCAATTCTTACGTAATGAGGCCTGACTATATCTTAAGCTAATAGGTTATATAGACTTATAATTTATAAGCCAAAACCAACATTAGTCGATGCACTGCACAACTTTAAGGTTGCTTGGCCTTGCGATAATCCATTTTATATCTATTCGTGATTCTACTGAACCCGAGTTCATACCTTCAGCCAAAGACGGTATACGACTCTTACTTCGGTTATGGAATTCGTTTTCGGACGTTCCGAATATTGCATGGTTTTATCTGCAGAAGGTATTCACTTCTATCAATAAAGGGCCGACTTCAACCTAACATCTATTGTCTGATAATTCAGATAATATCTATGCAATTCCGAGTTAAACATACCCACTGATAAAAGTCTTCATGATTCCCCCAATTTGGTACAAAATAAAAATGTTTTACCATCATGTCTGAAGTACTTAAATATGTACACTGCCAATAATATTACTTAAAAATTCCTACTATTTCGTTTCGCAGAAACAAATCTACTTCTTTTTCCGAAATCTACGTTATATGTAAATAGAACATGACTTAAATTTAGCAAAGGCTCTGGTAAGCTAAGTCTTCTCCTGAAACTCAGATAAGGTATACCTATATATACTTTATGTATCCGTTTAGCAAATAATAAATACTACTCCTGCTTTAATAATCGAAAATATTTTTATTTATCCTCCACTTTTAAGTTTTTTAGCCTACTTGATGGGGTTCAAGTAACACCCCTATGGTTTAGGTCTGCTTCTGTTAAATACTCAAAAAGAATACTTTTTCCTTTTAGTACAGATATTAAAATCATCGACTTTACACAGCCTATAAAGTGTATACTGATTCTTAGCTATTCTTTGCGCGTGGTTTTCTGAAAAGTTTTATACCTTTTCGCTTAGTAATTTTTTATCTCTACTTACTTGGTGGTTATATTTCTTCCTGTCGCTCAATAATTCATTGGATTCTCTAGCTTCCTCATTAAGTAACTAGTCTTCATTAGAAAACTTTAAGTTACTTCTTAGTGTTTTTATAGCATAGAAACGAATTTGCCCTTTCTAGTACGT
>JACYFI010001731.1:0-13323 GCA_020975735.1 Ophiocordyceps xuefengensis | reverse complement strand
ACAATCCCCGTCTAAACAATACTACCTCCAATGGGTGACTCCACTGTGTCCTTTAGTATGTCAATTATATATCAAACCCATAAACGGGGTGTTCTTTAGAGCAAACTGCGATAAATATCCCTACAAATTAAAAATTTTATTTTGGTGTGTTTTATATTCTAAATTAATTTAAAATAAAGTATCATCAATCGAGGCTCATACCCATACCTAGATGATTATTTAATAAGATAATACATTTAAGAATAATGAGCCCATCATATGTATTATAAGAATAATAGTAACTAGCACTTTATTTAATTTCAGTAACCCAAATGACCCTACTATATATAAATAGAAGGAGGGTTTAAGGATAATTTAAAAGATATTTATAGAATTAGATTATATCTTAAATGATATAAACACGCGCTAATAATAAGTCTAAAAGCAAATAAAGCATACTACTAAAATAAGGATTTTTTATTTGTTCCTATTAATAGAATCTCAATTCGATACATAAACGCTCAGGTTATATTATTTGTAGTTAATAAACATAAAGTATTACCGTGTATAACATCTAGACCTAAATAAATACAAATAGTTGAATATTATAATGTTTCTTGTACATGGTCGAAATTGATTAAGTCCGAATTATTGTAAATTTATGAAAACGAATGGGACGGATATAATCAAAAGGTTGTTATTATCAACTAGTCTGATAAGTACTATCTTATTTTTTGAGTAGGTGGAGCCTACGTAAGCTTTTTAAATTTTTTTTTTCCATATAGGACTTATACTAGATATTAATAATTGCACCCTATAACAGGTAACAGTTAATAAAATAAAGATAATCAAAGCTGTACAAAATATATTATCTTGAGCTTTTAGATTCTTGAGCTTTAGCCCTACTGGCCTAAAGCCTAACCAATGGACATGCATTTCATGGTGAATCTCTGCATCTTGGATGTTTTTCTTTGCTTTGCTTTACGGCTGGCCGAAAGCAGCAGCAACGGACGGCTGCTGGCAAAGATAGGCGAGCTCAAGAGATTTTATTGTGGAAAAAATATTTTTCTAGCTAAAGGCCCTTGCAAAGCATAGAAAAATGAGAAGCATTGAAGACTCCGTCAACCTGTTATATAGCTTAGCCTTCGCTTTAGTCATCGCCAACAGGGGAGGCGTGCCTGTGCTCTGAGGTATAGGATACGCTTATTTCTATTAAGAGGCAGAAGCACAGACCTCAACCCCTAATAAATTATCTTTTAAAAATTATGAGTGGAATTTTACCTCTTAGGTATATTATTTAGTTTAACTTTTAGTAGACGGTGGGCTGAGCTGGCGCGGCTTCAATTGCTATTGCTTAGCTCAAAAAACAATGAGCCAGCCTTATAGAATTTTGCCAAGCTCATATATTAATTGTTTACGGGTTCATTCTATACTGCATCTTTACGGATATACTCATTTAATAGATCTATAATTAAAAATAATTTTATTATTCTATAAAATATACCCCAAACATATATGTAAATAAAAGGAAGTTAATTAAATAATATAGCATCAACAAATATAGCAGTAAAGACAATTCCAAATAGAAAGACATCCAACTGTGGTTGAATTAAATTTCTAGGGGAAAAGAAAGGCCCCGGATTCAAATCAATACAAAAAACCAAATAATTTAGTTTTTTATACCTAAACGTTAGACCTAGACAATAAACCCTTCTACATTAAATCTAAGTTTAAAAACTGCTTAGGTGTTTTGAAATATTTCTGTAGATGTAGTGTCATCCTAAGTATCAAATAATAATGCATTTAAAAACTCAATGGAATCAAGAGAATATAATAAATCGATTTGTATATAAAACCCACCTAAAGAATAAAATACTTATTAAAATATAACATTTAATACCAATACTAGCGTTATTCGGCTTAAGAAAAGACAACTAATATAACAGCGGCCCAGTTTGTTCGGGTTCATACGATCCCGCCAACTAAGTTCAGCATTTCCGTGTGTGAGTTCGCTTATTGTTTCTTTCTTTTATATGTGGCAAAACGATTTGTGTTATACGTTAAAGGCGAGTGGCCATACTAATTAGCCCACGTGAATTCATAGGTTTAGAATAAGAACAAAATTCTTGTATATAAGCTAAATTAAGAAGCTTGCGGCCCATCTACTGTAACCGTGATGTCATTTAAATTTTTAGTTTATTCTACATTGTTTTTAAAATTTTTATAATTAAGTGCCATCTAGGGTTATAATAGTTACTACAACCTAAGGTTTTATTCTTTGCTATTAAACTGCATCTTGCCTTGTGGCGTCCATATCGGCGGCCTTTTCTATAAGATTAGTTATGTCCGGGTTTACTTATTCTTTATTTTAATATCAATTTAAATAGGTTTTAATAACCTAAAATATAATTGTAATCAATAGGCACTCAAAATTTAAAAAAGTATTCTAAGATGTCATTTAGAGTATTCAACTAGCTTTCTATCCTCAGGGCTAAATATTTGGGGCTATTTCCCTTTTCCTTCGGGTATGTAAAAATACTTGTATATATACCTTAAACTTATCTACAACATCTTTTAAATAAAAGTTTTTGTGCGTGCGTGCGTTCGTGGCTAGGCAGCTTTAGATTTTTTTATATTTAAGTGCCCTCATTTAAGTCTTATATGAAAGTCTTTCGGGTACTGTCAATAAATACTGTTTTCTGTTACAGTATCTACAAATTAATAAATCACCTCCCTTATACCTTTTAATGACCCTGTGGTGTGATTTTATAGATCTTCTCGTAAATTCATAGACTTAAAATCACTTGAGGTTTAAATAATTCAGTTAGGACAGGGTTGCGAAGAAGAGATGTTATAATTGCCTCCGAAGGATAGTTATAGTACTTTCCGTGAGCATAAGGTCTTAAACTCTATTTACATCTTACACGGTTATAAAGAGAGTCATTATTCACTATATGCTAAAATAAATAATAGAAAAGAATCGATTATATCTACTGTTTGATAGTGTTTAAAATACTACATATTATTTTTATAAATTAAATTAATTCTTAAAGAGCCTTGCGCCTCCTACCTAACTTAGATATCCTAAATGATTAGCTCAATTATCTTTATTGTGCTTGTTATTTTCCCCTCTGCACAAGCTTATGGCCTAAACAGGAAAAAACAGACTGCTATAAAATTCTTAATTAAATAATCATTCAAATGTTCATTAACGAAAAAAATCTTTTGACTACCTATGTATTGGTTACCAAATTTTATAGTATTAAATAAGTACCTTCTATTGCCTTTTTAAATATTTATTTTTATATGAACCTGATACAAAGTTTGCAATAAATTTTTTAAATTACAAGGCAATAGACTTAATGTCCGGGTTTATTTAAAGGGGCTCAAGGCCTGCCTGGATTTTAATAATGAATAAAACCTCTTTAGTATAGGTGGTTTTCTTTTTATGGGCTGTATTTTTTTGGCTCGGCTACTCGTCAACCACGCAAAGAAAAAAAAATTAGTAGTAATGCGCGAAGTAACAAAATAAAATACTTATAGCTTTAGGCCTCCGGTCGTATAATTAAAATAAGCTTGTAAAAGTAGATATATTGATTCGTATTTTTAACCTCTACTCTTCATATACGTCTGACGTTACTTTGTTTATATTATAAATTATAACGAATCACCTTGCGTGCTGAACAGAATTTTACATTTAAGTTACTTACCTGCTGATTTTCTTAATTGAAGACTTTCCAGCAATTTTGTGATCTTCTGTATGAGTCCATAAATTAATAGCCTCAGCTAAATCGAAGGGAGCTCTGTAGTTTTCTTGCTTACGAACCCAATAAAAGAATATTATTTAGTATGTACAAAATCAAGGTAAACAGCTAATCATACATTTTTTTTGAAACTGTACGTTTTAATATTTAATTTAAACTAATGTTATTATTAATATTTATTGGGATTTAGTATAATACCTGAAACAAAAAACTAAAATCATGCTATTAATTGGGCTGTACGTTTCTTAAAAGACCCTAAGAAAGCATATTTACTAATTAGCAATTCATCCGCTATAATATACCAATTGGGTACGCTAAGAGAAACAGCTAAGCATAAATTAGTATACCCTTAATTTCCAAATATCACCTAAAAAGATAAATCCCAGCCCCCATACTAGTTGATAAACCAGCGTAACCTAATAAAAGCGAATATAAATTGTTACTCTGACCTAAAAAATAATAATAATTAAATTAGCTTTGGTGTAGAGGGTGAACATAGCTCTTTTAAAGTTTAAAATTTTAAGCATTCTGCGAATGCTGGTAATAAATCCGTAATAGAATTCTTCTTGTTATAATTCCATTTAATGTAGGAGCCCTACTACCTCGCGCGACATAAGACAGGGGAAAATTCTAGGAAACTTTTCTTCCCCTAAATGTGTAATATTAATTTACAACTATCTATTTTAACAGGTATAAATTTTTAAACCCTTGGTACTTTCTGTCCAAGTAGGGTTGACTACTATCTTAAAGCATTAAAACAAGACGGTGGCTAAGGAAGCCTACGCTCTTAACACCCCAACACCGATTAGTCGTGAACCTGGATACTTCCATAGACTGGACTTGGCCTGCGGATTGCCTATT
The DNA here is from genome assembly GCA_020975735.1 of Ophiocordyceps xuefengensis. Lineage (NCBI taxonomy): Eukaryota > Fungi > Ascomycota > Sordariomycetes > Hypocreales > Ophiocordycipitaceae > Ophiocordyceps > Ophiocordyceps xuefengensis. Next base: position 8,719 of record JACYFI010001731.1, on the reverse strand, counting down.
TCTCTTCGTGCATTATTTTTGGATCTTACCTATTAACCTCGCATCATTACCTAGCAATGTTTAGTACCTGATAATTTGCAGTTAAAATAGCTTTAAAAGGGTCCCGCGATTTGATGAATCGTTTAGCAAAGAGGTGTCACTTCCTTGCTAAGGCCCGGTAAGATCTTACAACCTTCACTTAACTTTTTTTATGTCGGTACTGGAAAAAATTATAGCCTATGTAACTCTTTCTTATTAGGGTAAAAATGCGTTGCCCCCCTAAACTATTACTAATTGTTATTAAGTACTTATTTATAATTCGTTCAGTGTTCTTATTAAGCATATTAGGGTTGTATTATAGTTAAGTATTATTAAATTATATAATTAACTTCTTTAATAACAATTAGATTAGACTGCTGTAGCTTCGCCGGGCATTATTTAAATAATTGTTTCTTTTTCTTAGCGCAACGCAAGCTACTGTTTAGGTTTTAATCATGGCCTAAGATATTATAATAATTTTCCAGCCTTTATAATTTGAGCGTAGCTCTAATTCCAAGTTATTTTAATAAACTAGGATTCAACGTAATCCCTACATTAAATAAGTTAGAAACTTTCTTGGTATTGTCTACTAGTAAATGGAGTCTAAAGTAAATAAAGTTGAGCATTATAATACTAGCCTTACAATTATCAATTCTTCTATTATGAATATATTTCCTTATAATTTTTCTTTTTTAAATGTCTAATTCCCTTAACTAAATTATAAGTTCCCTTAATACTCCTTTAATTTCATTTATCTAGGTGATTAGTTATAATTTCCTGTGGTTTTTTAAGAATTTAGTTTTGTCTTTTGATTTGGTAATATTTTTAACTTATAGTTACCATCCCATCTTTGATATTTTATATATTCGAATACTTTTTAGTATGTAACCGATCTATTTGAACCCTACATCGCTACTAGTTTTTCAAATTTCAATAAGATTCATTCTTTTACTTAAAACAGTAGTTTTTTTAAGGAGTCGCAAGCTTATTGATTTACAATAAGATCTTAAGGTTTACTCTAGACTAAACCTATAGTCAAATGTAGGATAACTCATTTAAATATAACTGACTTAGTCAATACCAAGATAAATCTTTAGTTTTACTCCATTTAACATATTCGCGAGATTATAATATTAATATCCTTTAGAGGGCACGGTAAACTAAAATTGAACTCTCAGTTGTCAAGTTTAAGTATTTCATTAAATTAACTCTTAAAATTGATATTCATTTAGATTTTACTTTTAAACATATATGTATTGAATAAGGGGTAGTAGTATTTTTTGCTGGCAAAGCGTAAGAATTCTTAATCTTTTCTTTTCTGCAAATATTTATATTGCAAGTTTCTACACAGAAAAAACTCGAAAATATATGCACCACGAATAGTTTTTGTACCTTTTTTTTTGTAAAAAAAAATCTAAACGCAATGAATCTTACTCGCTTCATAATAACATTTAAGGATGGCCTCTTGAATTCGAGTCTCTTGAGCCCGAAGGGGCCTTAGGGAAAATTCTTTATCTTCAAACATTTCTTTGCTTCTGATCTACGACAAAAATATTAGGATTATTTTTTAAAATAAAACATATATAATTTACCATTTTCCCTCCCCCCTTAAACCCTTTAAATATGTAGTTAAAAGCAATTTAACAATAAAATAATCTTTACCATACATTTACTTAATTTTACTTTCCAAAACGATTCAGCTTTGCGACCAAAGGGGCTTTTTATATTAATAGCTGAAAATACCTTATTATAAACTAGAAGCCTATGAATAAAATATTAAAAAAAGTCTATTATTTTGGACCTACAGCATTAAGGACCCTAAGTTCTTCTTTGCCAAAACCTAGCCATAGTTATATTCTTTTTGCAGCTACACGTTCATTGCTACTACCAGGTAAAGCTGGAACGTTTAACGACTCAAATTTTTCAATACTTGAAATAAATAAGTTGTATGTTAAAACTTCCCTTAATTTGTGTGGTGTGGAGCAAGTATTTTTTATATAAAGTTAAATAATAAATCGCTAATTACAAAAATCAAAATAACAATGGAGGCGCACTTCCTGTGTAGGGGCTCCATTCACAAAAAAAACTATAGCTCTTGCATTTTCTATTGCCATACATTGGTTAGCCACTAAAACAGTAGTAAAAAGTACATGGTTGTAAGCTTAATTTAACTTTACGGTTGGAGCCATCTAAACTGTTTAGATAATCTTTAGAGGGCAGTTTGGGCCACACCCTTCTGTGTGAATAACTATCGCTGCTGCCCGGCAAAAATAGCCAAATAATATTTAAAATTCAGAGACTTATTTATTATTGGTAGCGCAGCCTTTGCTTCGCATACGCAAATACTAGGGATACGGCAAGCTACGCTTAGCAAAGAGTATTCCTAGTATGCATACACTAGCACAAAGGGGCGCTAACCCATCTTCTGATCGAACTTAAGGATCGTAATATTAAGAAGTTATGATACTCTGGCCCATTGAGCTAATGAACTAAAAAAATTCTTTATCTTAAACAAGCAATTTGCTTAACCTTTGCTATTCTTTATCGAGCAAGATATAAAAATTCACTTTAATAAAAGCTTGCTAACTTGCGTTATTTTTGTTCATTAGAACAGGACCGAATATAAAAAGCTCTAGTCTAAATATTTTAATTGGAAAGGTAAACTTAACAAATCGTGACGTGTTAGTGGGCTGTTAATCCTCATCTAAACTACTGTAACATCTGTTTAAGTTATAGCTTGTAGTATATCCTTATAGGAACCTGGGTGAATTCAGTATTTTCTAATACTCTTTACCTTCTTACTTAAATTGTTTTGTAAAAAATGTAATAAAAATAAATCAAACGCGCCACTAACTTTACAAATAGGTTCCACACTAACTAATTTCAATTCAATCCCGAAAATGCATCGGAATAGTCTCCTTATTCTTCTAGGCATACCCTTGTAGCATTGTTATTTATCTTATTTATAAATAACCGATCTGTTGCCATTGTTCACTGCAGAGATTATTAAAAAGGGTAGCAACCCTTTCTTTTTAACCAATTGAGATAAAAGTCATTTATCTTATATAGTTTATTCCTTATCTTTATATAATTTTTTAATAAAGCTTTTAAGCGTACTAAATGGTAATGCTTTTACAATAGAACTACACTCCCTTAGGCACTTCCTTAATGAACTGCCTATCCCTATTGGAAGACATAACCCGTTTTTTCTTAATTTTAGCAAGTTTTTATTTCAGACTTTGTTTTTACCTCGTACATAGGATTATTCAAACCTTTTCTATCTTTATTCATAGTGTTGCATTTAATTCCCATTAGATTTTCCTTTATTAAAATGGGATTTAAATGGCCTAGTTTCTTAGTTATTTTCTCTAAATTAGCCAGGCTTGTGCGAAGAAAAATTTTTTTATTCTTGCTACGGGCAGATATTTTCATAAGCATAAAAATCAGAAAAATAATAGTACTTAAGTCTTATCTCTATAGTACGATAAAGGTATTACTTTTTACGCAAATTTTAGATATAAGGTCTTTTAGACTCTTTTGAGTCTGTAAACCGCCAATACTGAGATCTCTGCGTCACAGGGTTTAATTTATAACAGGCGTTTATATAATTAACCTTACTTTGTTGTTATTTACAGATAATATCTTGCTTTTATAGTGTTACCTCTATTACCATAACCAGTATAAAAAATAATGAGTTGTGGTCTTACAAGGAAAATTGCTAGCTTCGCCGCCCTTCATACTTCAAAAATTAGAATTAAGATATATACCTATTATCGGCTAAACAAAAAGGAAGATTAGTGGGCTATTAGCTAAATCAATACCGATACTACGTATTACCGGTTAACGCCATTATTTTATAGTTAAATACCACCCTTGAAATTTTTTAATGTCGAGGCTTCGACTCATAATAGTATTTCTCTATAAAAGTTTGTTAAATAGAAGATGGTTTCCAATTTAACTAAGGTTCCCAAGTTTACCGAACAAATAATTGGGATGTTTAAGTGATTACAGAATAAAATTATATTATTTACTGTTTTTTTTGGCATAATTTTTCTAGTATGCCTTACAAGCAATGGAAAATAAGCTCAAAACAAACTCATCATATTTGGATCTTGTCCGGATTCAATAGGTATTTAAGTTTTGTTTAGTAAATTGGGTGCGAGGGCCGAGGATATTTGTGTAGAAATTTATTCTGGCGGCATAGCTATCCACTCTTTATGTGCACTCACTAAACGTCATATTATATATTTATAAAGCTATAATGATAATAGGTGAATAAAGTAAAACAAGATGATTACTATCAATCTACGTTCATTAGGCTATTTCTTTAACTTTAACTTACAACACGGTATAGTCTCTGGAGGATCCTACTTAAAAAATATAGATTGTGCCCATATTTTATCTCTGTAGGATTTTTCCTGCTAATTGATCTGTTTATACCTTTGCCCTAATTTAATAGGGTTTCTAGGCTAGTAGGTTGGTTAAAAAATTTCATATCACTATGGAAAAAAGGCCTCTGTGGAACCCTAAAAACAATGTTGAGGGAAAAAAATGGTAAACGATTAAACACCTATAAATAAAAGTCAAAAAAATTGTGTTTAGCTAAGATAAGTCAAAATTTGACCTAACATTTTAGGAATCGAGATATCACCCTAGCCAAACACTTTGCAAATACGGCTCCCTACTTAAAACCGTAGGTGGGGAAATGCATACGTATTATTAAGTACGTTTTAAATGTATATATTCGGTATTCAAAATTAAATCTTTTTGAGTTCGTAGCTATCTGTAGGTTCAAACATATAAAGCACCGCCCCCTAAAGGTGCAAGAGGGAATGGGCTGCAGGCTTCTATAATGCTTCTACAAATTTTCTGTTATACCTCCCCCTGGGGTATGTTCTAATGTTAGGAGGGATAGCCACACCGTTAAATTGAATCGTTGGTTTTAATACTTTTTTTTCCTGCTTATTTCTTAAGTATTTTGGAAAATTGTAAAATTATTATATCCAGGGGGTCTTTTTTATATATCATGTTTCCTTCTAGATTTATATGACTTTTTTATTCAGTAGCATTATATATGTTGACAGCTCTACCAACAGCAGAGAAATTAAGTCATTTATTAAACTTGATATTATATTAGTTTACATAACAAGGTGAATTCAGATTTTACCCCTCTAAGCACAAAGACATACTTCAACATCTCTATTTGAATATGAAATCTTAACGGGTATTTTGTATGACCTTTTATAAGGAGAAAAAAATAAGGTAAGGTATCCAATCTTGAAGGAATAAATATTATCACACTTTTATCTTTTTAAACCCAGGGGGATATTAGGACCCTTTGAGTAACGTTTTGCAGGGTCCGGTACCTTTTTCAACTATCCCTTTCCTATTCCTCTCCATCAACTACCTTTTAAATAAGTAGCCCCTGCCAAGCTTGGAGATACCCACCGAACTAAGACTTAATTGTCTTTGAATAGAGTATCAAACCTTTTGACTCAAAATATGGGCCGCCCGTAACACACTGAACCGCTTCCATAAAAGATTCCCATAAAAACATTTTAACGATATTAGAGGTTTAAGCCACTTTGGGTGTTGCTCTTTATTAAAAAAACAATATCTTTTTTTGCGCATAGCACCGAAAGTAGCCCCCCTTATTTTTTCTTATCCAACGCGTTTCCCCTATCTCATATTTCTCAGATAAAGGATAATTACTATATTTTTTTAGAGCTTAAAGGTTTTGTTTTTTTACATTATCTTTTTGTATTTAAGATTAAAAACTCAAGAACTTTTTTATACTTTCCTATTAAGCTTTTCCAAAATATTTAGATTTCATCAGGGGGAAAGAATTTTCCTTTACCTTTTTTTTTATTATTATTTTATGCTTTGTTTAAATTTTTTCCTTGGATCTTGTAAGCCTTTGAGTATATTCAAACTCGTTACTTTATCTAATTTGACCTTTTAAAGATAAACTGTCTTTTTTCTATTAATTATATTGTGTTTTCATTTTCAACTAAAGGCTAATAGAATTGTTGTCGTAATGGGCTCAGGAAACAATCCAGATATATTAAAAATCGTTTAGTATTCGAATTTTATCAAAGTTTACTTTTTAGTTAATTTTTTTTTATCTCTGGAAACTATTTTTTTTTATCTGTTTAAATCTTTGTGTCAAAAGGTATCTTAGTATTTTTAGGTGTTTTTAGGGGTTGAATTATTTAAAAACCCTGTCTTTATATTATTCATATTTTTAAAACCTGTTTTTTAACTCATATCATATCTCAACTTTCAAATGAATTTAAAAATCATTAGGTAAAAAAAAATGGGGGGACATACCATATAGTTAAATATATAAATACACACATAGCCCCAAATTAATAAATATTTACGAGGAAAATCAATATAAGTTAAAGTGATTTTTCTTGAATACCTTATTTTTATAAAATCAGAGGTATTTTAATCAATTAAATTTACCGGATATAATACCGAATAGTCAAGGCAAATTCGATTAGAATATAAATAATAAGCTATCACTACTATACCTTACTTAAATACTTAAAAAGTCAACTACCTTATACTACAAACCATTAAGGGGATTTAATTTTGTAATATTTGTTCATTACTGATTCCTTGCTAGCATGCGAGGGGTGCCTTTCCACTAAGGGTGGCTTGCGCCGAGGAATTATGGGAAAAATAGCGCCCGCGAGCATATCATTTAATTTTAAAAATTGCTTATGTCTCACGGGAGTCGAATGTCGAAGCACCGTAAACAAATTCATTTCTTGTTACATATTTTTCCTAATCGTGCCAGAGGTCAGCAAAGGCATCGCCCTTCAAGAAATAAATTATAGGCCAGGAATAATATATACTTAGATATGTGGTATAATCTTATTGATTTTAAGGTGGATAGTTTGCAAAGCGAAAGCAAGATAAACAGAGCTTTAGGCATATTAAAAAAAAAGGAATAGCACGAGCTTCGATAAAATATAATACTACTGATATATTAATAATAAATTGGGGCAAAATGCCCCTTTTATTGGAAATAATTCCTTCATTTAAGAGCTCGCAGGGAAACACGCAAATATTTGAATTAAAAAGGGAACCCTAGTCCAAAGGATTTCTTGTATTGAATTTCCATTTTAACAACAAAGCTAGATAAAATTTTATTTCAATAAGTTCAAAAATTGTATTCTTATAACCACGGATAATAAAAAGTTTTTTATTAACTAACTCTTTTTAAAAACTTTAATCAGGTATAAATCTCATTCACCATAAATACCACGAACTAACATGTCATGGCTTTAACTGATCGAAAATTAAAAGGTTTATTATTTGAGGATTTTACTATTTTGTGTAAACTGGTTACAATAGGGGTATTAAATCATTCAAAAGGATACTTTAGAACTGTAAAATTTATTATGCCTTAGCTTGCTTAGATTAACGTTCAATTCCTATTTACAGGATATAAGGTAAAAACTATTGAAACCTTTTTGGGATCACATAATCCTGAAAATAAGATTTCATTAATTTTAATATATAAATCAGGGTTTTAATGAAACTATGTTATCATAATACACAAGCTTTTTCTCAAATCTCTAACAACTTAAATTCTACTTTATTACCACTTTTAATATAACAAATAAATCAATCAGTTCATTAGAATCAGTATATATGGAGAATAAATTTATTTTTCTTATGATATTGAATTATTTTACTCCCCATATGAAAGGTTTTGAACACGTGTTAAAATTCTTATTGTCTCTATTATGCGATCTTATTCGATAGCTATAATATAATTTTTAGAAGAGATTTTCCTTGATCAAAAACTTCTCCCTCTTCCATTCTATTATTCCCGCTCAATCAGGTAATGAAAATTTAAGTATAGTTTTATGCTTATTATATTAGCTATTAAATACCTTTTTGTGCGGCGTGGTTCAGGGGCCTTTTATTTTTTCTTTTGTGTAGTCCAGCTAGGCTGAGTTCAGTATGTTAATTTTATTATTTATAATAATAAATAAGAAAAAATGCTAAGAAAAATATGCAAGAAAAGTCGGAATTAAATCGACTTAGACGTATTAGTCTCTGGAATCCTTATATTTCCCTTCTTGATTGTTATTAATTATCTCCAGTTTTTATATTAGATATAGGTATAAATTATTGTTTTCACTATTTCAATTAGGAAAGATAAAGCTTCCCTCACTTAGATCTAGTAAAATCGTAGATATTACTATATAAATTGTAAGGTAAATTTACTTGATAAAATATAGTGTTTCCAGCGATATGTCAATTGAAATTAAGAAAAAAATTACTTCACGGCCCATTTGAGCATATCTACGTAGTAAGTTCAGTTATGTGCTCAAATATTTACTTACATACACGCCTCCAACGGCGGTAGATCGAGCACACTAACTCATCTAATTTGATTTAACTTTAATGTAAACTTTCGTTGTCAACGTTTAGTCTCTACAGATCCCTACCGCATAATAAGTTTGTGAAATTTTACGTTACTTATGGTTTCCACGGTATTACCTAATAAGTGGTAGGGTACATTTATCACTCCCTCTATTTTTCGCATTTAAGAAAATAATATAAAGGCTTCAACCGTTGCTAACGTAGAGATAATAACTTTTATCGGAAACTATGGGAATTGTTCGCACGCGTGAACATGGACCACACGGACGCTACTAAAGGAATTTTTTTTGCGAAT
>JACYFI010001763.1:0-11359 GCA_020975735.1 Ophiocordyceps xuefengensis | reverse complement strand
TGAAAAATATGCAAAAGCCACTACCTTATTTCTTAAAGGGATCAGAAGCAAATAAAAAATCGCGGAGCGTTAAAAGCTACTACACAAATAGGTAGGCATATTTTCTATAAAGGGTGAAACATGCTAATATTTTGAGACTCTGGCCACCCTATTCTTTTCGAAGAGTAGCATGTGACTGTAAGGGTTAAGAGCTGGTAAAAATAATCAGAAATTGTACTCGTCCTTGCAAAAACCAATAAACAAGTGGCTTGCGCGGCTCTATACCAGGAAAAATTATAGCCTAAAGATAAGCAAGGCTTTGCATACAAATATTAAAGACTGGCTAATTTATACTATATTGTTGCCGGTGCAAGTATGCACTTGCTTCCCCATTATTTTACGAAAACCAATTCATTTTACTTTTTATGCTAAGCCAAGGCAAGATATATTTATACAATAGGAGATTTTAAATTAGTACTTTTTCTTTATAATCTCAAGATCCGGTGACGAATAAAGCCTATAAATTTTCAGTATAGTATATTACGTCTATTTGGAAATCTCTTAAAGATTAAATTGTTCGTGCTCTATATTGCTTTCAGCAACTTTATCTCTTAAATTAACTTAGCCGTTTCCTGCGCATTGCTTATGCTATACTTTGTTTTAGTAAAGGAAAACTATCCTTATGTTATAACTATACAAAGATATATTATACAAAAGCATAATATAATATTTTAAAATTTAGGCACATAAAACAACAAGGTAAACATAAGGTTTTAGTAACCAATTTTTAACCTTTTATGAGTTACAACTTTTCTTTCTTGTTCCTTCGTCAAAAAGTTTGTCTTATAATTTATTATTCTAATTCCCTCTGAAATAGAAACCATACCTAGCTCCACCGACCGTATTTACCAGCTCATTTGTAGAGACTTTTTAAGTCGGCCGAAAGTCGCACCGACATAGTTCTCCTGCGTCCAATGAGGATAAGTTAAGGACCGCAATCGGGTGCCACAACCGGCGCACTTCATTTGGCACTCTTTTGCGCATAAATTTAATGCCTGTTTTCTATTATGTTATCTAATTATCTATTTCCCATTTTCTTTCAAAATGGTTCGGACTATGTCTTCATTTTTTATCCATTTTTTGAGATTCCTTAGATTTTTACTACTATAAGCACTCACTTTCTAATCCGTATACCTATATTGTATAATATTAAATTGTAAATTTCTCTCCTTAATCAGTGGGCTATACTTTCTAAACGAGTATGCGCCCCACTAAATTTTATTTTTTACCCCGGAGGCCTCAATCCTTAATCCCTGATTCAGTTAATGCGTTTTTATTTCTGAATTAAAATCAGCAACTTTACATCATCTTCCATATCCTGGGATGTTTTATACCTATTATTTCTTTATTGGTGTGAAAAAACGGAGAACTTTCTCATTTATGTCCCGAAAATTTTGTAACAACAAATTCTAAGCATTGGAAATTAGGACTTTATTTTTTTTGCCTTTAAGTATGCCACAATTATAGTATGATGACTAAACTTCCATTAGAACTTATCCCCACCAGTGTTGAGGTAATCGAAAAAACTAATTGCACTTGTTACCTAAGCTTTTTAGGATATTCGATTTTACATTCTTGCATATTATCTAGCGCAAGGCCTTGGCCCAAGCCATAGGAAAAACTACAGCAGAACAAAAACACCCGAGAAAGTCAAGCCGGGCCTAAACCTACCTTGAATCTGGGTATTTCTTTTATTTTATGTATTGCGGTCTTATCCTCAGAAGATTTAATATCAAGGGTGATAAAGCCGCCTTTAAGTTCGTTAGTTAGACCGCGCTCTATTATATTTGGACCCATAATAACTTACTATATATTCTATTCCCCGTTACAATAAATGTTCCTTTATTTTTAATAAGTGAATTAGCTTTTAGCTAGCGCACAAAAAATTTTTCAGTTCTCCTAATTTTTTCTCGTGGGTGCCTCCCTATTAATAGGGTATATTATCGAAGATCTATAAACTACACCCTAAAGCAAACGTGTGAATTTTCCAAATACTTCATTGATTATCGTATCATTAACCTTAGAACTTCCTTACTTTTATGTATTATTTTTTTAATTTTTTTTCTAATTTATAACCTTATCTTTTTTTTATGTTGTCGCACTAGCGGTCAACGCGCAGACTATGATTAGAAAAGTTCAAGCCACCAAAAAACGTGTCTTATCCTTTTTCTTATCGACAAAACATTCCAAACCGCAATCACTAAAAACCAGGTAAATTGTGTTCAAAGACAAGGTTGTGGGGACCTAGTATATATTTGGTGAAGAAGCAATTGTACTATAAAAGACTTACCCCACCTGAAATGCCAACCTTTTTAACAGCAAAAGCTCAAAGACGTCGTTGAGTTAGTTAATCGTGAATAGGATTACAAATTTAAATTCAGAATTTTCCCTCAAATAAAACTGACTTAAGACCTTTGAATGAGAATCTACATTTCTTCAATCCCTCCTTCCTCATTTACGTCAATATACAGAGGAATCTGATCTATTAACCAGTTTTAGTTATATCTACCTTTAATTTCATAATTTTATACCGTCCAATTTTTATAACCTATAGATTATATATTGTAATTATGAGTTAGCTTAGTTAATAGGAAACAAATACCTAAATAATTGTTGCGTTGGCCAGTATAATTGTTACCTTTGGTTTCAGGATAACGCAGGCCCAGAAAAAAATTTTCTGGATGCCGAACGCCACAAAATCTTTACTTCCTTGTCCGTAAGGATAAGGAATTTATCACAGGAGCAGCAGTATTTCATTTAAATATAGAGAATGTTAATTTTTTAAATTTTATATTTCGTCCGGGGCCACTTAAAGAAATTAAAATTCAATTTTTTGAGTTTGTTGAGTTAGACTTTCTTATCTCTGCTGATTCGCTGACCGCCTTTATTGCTTTAAGACTCGTTTTTATAGGTATTAACAGGTAATAAGCGCATCTTTTAATATACTAAACATATTTCTCACAAATAGAAAATTGTATTTTTTTCTTTATTAATTTTAGGCTAGCCATTGTAACAAGAGCTATATTATAGAACTAGATTTAAATTATATTTATATTCTATATTCCTATTTTTTATTTTTCCTTAGTATTTTTCCATTTAAATATCTTAGCTTAAATAGGTAAAAAATTTTCTGTTTAATTAAATTTTATACTTATTAAGAAAATACATTAAGTCATATTTTCTAAAAATCCATTTTCCCAAAATATGTATACATTAATTTACTAATAACTAATAACTTCATATTTTTTTTAAAATAAATCGATTATGGAATTTTATAATGATTAAAACTTATTTTAATTTATATTTAGTAAGAAAGTTTTCTTGGTATTGGACTGATTCATGTAGAAAAAGTAATTCATATAAGATATTTCTTGTTATTTATAGACTAAAATTCTGGGAAATATTTGTTTTCTATGCTGCTTCGCAGGCTAAGGGCTTTATTATTGATGCAAGCATAACATTCTCTTTAATATAAAGTAAAAACCGTTTTTATTATAATTTGAATTAACCTTTTTTAGTTATTTTCAAATATTTTTTTTTAATATTAGGTCTTACCTATTTTCAGGTATATAAAAGTTAATTTATTGTTTTATTGGTTTGTAAGTTTTTAATGTCCGCGTTAACTCCACCCATGTATTCTTCTTAAAAAATTTCTCTTCTTTTAAGTGTATAAAAATTTTTTGAGAGCCTACAGAATTTATCGAATTTTTGAAACATAATCTTAAAAAAATAACTTATAATTATTTTATAATATCATTGATATATTTATACAGGCATTATTTTTTAAAATTATTTTTATCCTAACCAATAAATAATTGTTTTACCATTTCTTTAAGAAAAAGAAGGTTAAATAATTTTTATTTTTCCAGTATCTCCCCGTTTTTTCTGTAAAGCGAATTTTGTCTGAGTGAATTTGTATTTCAAGTCATTGTTAAAAATATTTTCCATGTTGTTTATGTGTTTGGAAGCTCATCTTTATTCATTACAGTCATATCGCCTATAATCGATGAGCTTTAGCTAGCTGATCTTGAACTGATCCTGGAGGTATGGATATGCCAAGACCCATAGCACAGAAAGAAAGCATAATTTTATTTTACTTATTTTTCTTTAAATATATATAATATAAAATGTGGGGTGAGTATAAAAGGATCATTGATGTTTATTTACATAAATATTCCACCTTATAGTCGGTTGACTGGTTTATTTTAACAATATATTGTTACAAAAATAACTTTCGTTCAAGTTTACTTTTTGTCTCAATCCTGAAGAAAATTTTACCAATTATGTAATTAATTAACTTTTAATTTTCGTCCTGTTAAAGGCGGTGGCCTTATCGCTTAAGCACTAAGAATAATTTAATAAGAAGGCAAGAGTTTTACATATTTCTGTCTCTGCTACTTCTAATTTTGCTGCGAAGGCACCTGCTGATGTAAAACATGTGTAACCAATATTTTATACCCAGCCTTACGAGCAAAGGGATTCAAAAGCCGGTTTGCCAGAATTAGTTAGCGTGGATTTGAGGCTAGGGCGGATTAATTATAAAAAATACAGGAAGCCCTTACACTAAGAGAGCAAGAATATAAATATTATAAAAATAAAAGATTAAAGGACAAACACCCTAGCGTAGTTTCCCAATAAATCCAAGTCTATCCCTTATTGGCATCTTGTGATCCTATGCCTGTTAACGCCAACCTGTATGAGATTTGTAGACTAATTGCACATCAGTAAAGGCTAAGTTTAGTCCGTTTGAGCTTTTTTACCATTAAAACATACACGATTCCTTTTTTCACAACGAAGTTGCTGGTGAACAAGCCAGAAAAAAAAAATAGCTCTAAAATTATCAGAAACCTTTATAAGGCTTTAGGCAAAAAACCGAGCCGAAAAAGTTACCAAATTATCTTTCATATCTCTAAGTTCTACATAGTTAAAATCCTACTCTAAAGTTAAACTTAATATATTTAAGTGTATAATGGGGCCTGCATAATATTGGGTTCCCTAGGGAAAAAAAGTCCACTGCGATTGCCCCCAGCAAAATAGAACATTAATGCTAATAATGATTAAAAAATTAGTCAGAGCATCACTAAAGAAGCCAACAAAACTCAATTATAAATTATTGACACAACCTTGTTTACTTTTACAGGGTCCTGGCCCCCCACAATAAACTGTCTCCTGCTGATAGTTCACTTTAACCAAAGGTCACCTACTATTAAAAATTAGTAAACTGGAATTTAGGTTATTTACTTATTTCATAAAGTCATATTGGTTTCTATAATTATCCTTTTGTTTTTTTCATAGTGATAGCCTTTGGCCGCGAAACCACGAAAGGCAAAAAAGGCTCAGTAAGCCAGATTAATCCAGAACTTCTTTAAAATCCTAACCAATTCATTCATAGTGAAAGATCAATAAAAGGATTTCTCAATGGTTCACCATTGTTAATTCCCGTATAAGTTATTAAAAATTCGTTCAAACATGACCGTCTATAATTAGTGAGCAGGTAAAAGCTGCATAGCGCTCTTCTCGGATTAACTGGAAGGTAAGCTGCTCTGCACAGCTATCCAATATTCACCTGAGTCTTCATGGATCAAAGCTGTGTTGTATCCCTACACCATTATGCAAGACCCCCGGAATTTACGGCCAAGGCGTTCGCCTCCTGAGGAACCCCCTCACGTCAGGGCCGGCTTAACCGGGGTTCCGTCGACCTCTAAATATAAATAGTATATTAAGATAAATCCCCTTGTTTACCAAAGCCGGCAACCGAGGGCTAGATTTCACACTTTATACTTAGAATTCTTTTTATCTTTGAGGCGGAAAGTGTGAGTTTATTAAACAGTCAGTACACATCATTTTATGTTTTCTCATTTTTTTACTTGATATTTACATAAGCAATTGAGCCCTTCCTTAATTTCCGAAGTTAAACGGTAGTAATTGCCGAGTTCCTTTCCCGCCACAAATTTTCATTCCCTTTGAACGGTTAGGCTATGTGGTTACCCCGTAAATTGAAATAAAATATATTAACGGTAGATATTCATTTCCGGATTTTAATGAACGAAATTTGCTCTAAACCTCCCCTCTTATAAGATGAACTTTAGAATTCATGATATCGGCTTATTTTTTTCGTGCGAGCCGTTCATTAAACCTCATTTTCTTGCTCCTGCTGGCAAAGGGATAAGTATCGGAAAATGGGGGTATAAACCATAGTTTTGTTTATAATCGCAACGTACTTTAGTAATCATAAAATCTAGCAACTTCTACTTGTTGGAGATCATTTTTATATACTTACCTGCTTCTAACATAACATTTTGTAAAAGCTTTGTAATAGAGCTATATTTCCTTTTTATCCTGTGCGATTTTAACCACTAGGATTTTTACTCCTTTTCACCTAAATTTGTATACCTTTTGCTTTTCATATATTACAAAAAACATTTCCCCTTCGCCTTCTACCATAACCTACTATACAGTAGGATTGGTAATAGGCATAATTTCTTTTTTTCAAGTCTATTTCAACCGGTCTATTTCTAGGAAATAAAGAATTGCAATTGCTTTTTAGGCATGAGTACGAAATTTCATAGAAGTCTTTATTATTGACAAATATTTAGCAATCGTTCTGTAGTAAGAGTCTCTTAACTAACATTAACTTTTACAGCTTGGCTTTAAAAAACTGAAAATCTATACCACAACTTGTCTTTGTAATTAAAGGATAGCTTCTAAAAACTGTTTTAAAAAAATCTCAAAGTCTTTAATGGAATGGAAGCTCTCATTAAACCTACTGCGCCCAATCACTACGCATAGCTACTTAGCTAATCTCAATAAAGTTCCTTATCTGTCTACAAAGAATTTTATCCTTTTTCAGTGTAGAGAAAATTGGAAAAACAGCTCTTACGCCTTATACTAATTTTATGTTGGAATTTTTATGGATAGTATTATGGGAAGCATCCTTCTGCTGTTTTTTTTTTATACAATAAAAAAAGTATAAATCCCGATGTATAAACTAAGGATCAAATTGTTTATTACTATGTCTTATTCGATTTTAATTAAAAACTAGTATAAAACCCAAGATATGGGACAAAAATTTCTATGCTTGAAAGTAATATTATCTAATTTCGTAATATAATTTCAAATTTCAATTTCCCCTGGGGGGCCATCACTTACACTTTACAATATTTAACTTAATATTTGAAAAAACCATACTACTCGTTGCCGCTCCTTTTACCCAGAAGTATTTTCACGCTACTACCGGGTTTAGATCGCGATAACCCATTCCTTATTTACTCAATCTTTTTCTACTGGCTACTAACATCAAGTGATTGAGCTGATCGCTTCAAGACATTTCGTCAATAAGTTTGGTATTAGGAGCTCTAGGGGTGTCCCGGAATTTGGGTTCCTTATTCACCAAATTGTCGGGGACCTAATCCGAAATTTCATGATTTCGTTATCGTCATTTACGCGTTCGAATTTCTCACTAGGTACTTTTTTCAGTATTTCTAAGGTAAGCGGGGTTTTGTTCAATTTGTTCTTAGATAACAAATTATTTTGTTATTTTAGAAATATCAAATTAGTATTTACTATTTTTCCAGTCACATTTTGATACTAAAATTGATGTCCTTAGAAAAGAAGATTTTCTTCATCTTTAAATTTTTTGATAACATAACCTTAGTAGGCCGTTACTTAATATAATCCATAAAAGCTTAAGGCGGTAATATTTTCTCTTTACGTTATTCATTCACATTCTTCACTTCGAGTTAAATTTTTTATAATTCTTTTAAAAAAAAATAAAATCCCATTATTTACTTCAACTTCTGCTACCCCAAAGCCCTTATCTAACTAAACATTTTAAGAAATATCTAGATTACTTAAAACAGGCATATTGTATTGTAACATACAGATTAACGACTTTAAACTGAGCTGAGTTAAAAAGATACATTTTTTAGGCTGGACGAGGCAACAAAGCAAGGCAATCTTGTATTAAATATTGTTAAAGGAACAATTTCTGTTAAAAATATTAATACTAGAACTGTGAGCATCAATAACTATTGATAACTGTTGAGTAATTAATACAATTATTTAAATGAACATTAAATATTTATATTATAAAATTTCTAATACTAATAGCTGGTTTAGCACCAATACGTATTATACTGTTTAGTATACATACTATAAGCTGTTGAGCATATAAACTAGTTCTTTAAAAATGTTATAATAGAATCTTTTTGCATTAATGGTTTAATAGACTCAAATCTACACCAAATTTTAATTTTACCAGAACTAGGACAGTGAGGTGATAAGTATTCGTTTCACACTATTCCGCCCTCCCTGATAGTAAGACTGTGTCTAGGAAGCGTAATCATCTATTGAAACGTTCATGTACAAGGTTTCGGTATAATTGTTTTAGATCCGTAATTTTTCGATGTATTCTATTAGCTTACAAGCGCTCTGTTACGGCTCATTAAAATTATGGGCTGCTTCTAACCTCTACTCCTTGTCGACTTTAATGAAAACTTCTTTAAATTTCCCTTTGAGCTAATAAATTCTACGGAACCTAATTTCTGTGTATCTTGGGCTTTTCCCTTTTGACATACGACCGAAATCTGCTTTAGGAACAGAATTATCCCTTAATAGGTCATATAACTATTGTTGGAACTAATCTTTTAGACACGGGTTTATTATACGGCTAAGCTATAGTAGCTCCCCGAATTTAATAAAAAAAATATAAAATTTAAAATAGTTTATAATTGTTAATTCTAAAACTCTGAAATACCGATAGAGTTCTTAACTGTTACTCTTCCTCTATTTTTCTACAGCGTTGTCTTTTAAATACCTAAATATCACCACAGCTTTAGTTTAAGTAGAAAATCTACTGTTTCGTTAGTCCAATTTAAAAGTCTACACTGATTTACCTTACCACCTTTCTGCAGTTATTAGCGGTAATATTTTGCTAAGTAGCTTCTGCCGGATAAAGGTATTGTTTTATTTTCTGTAGTTATAGTCGTCAGCTAAAGACTACATTTCATCTTTAACTTCTTAGACTAACTTTCTTACCTAAATGTACTAATGATTCAATTAATTCTTTTATGGCTCTTTCCGAAATTGATTTTTAATTTAAACTTAACTATGTTTCATTCACTAATGTTTTAGGCGCGAGGCCTTTCCATAACAAAGAATTAGCGTTCGTTTAAAAATTTATTAATATTCCAACGGTGTAACTATACACACAATAATGCTGTCTCTGTTAATATAAGGTTCTATCTGGCTTACAAATACCTACTAATATTTTAAAGTAAAATGTAGATGGCCTGTTTAATAAAGAGCAATGAATAGTGTCCTAGGAATTCTTTTTAGAAGCGAAGGGCGCCCCTTGCTTTAATAACCACCTCCTACTCTTTTGTAAAAATTTTTAACCACCTACCTACCTAACTATCTTACCATTGGGACTTTTTTAATTCCATTTATAGATAACCTGGATTTATCTGTTTATCTAATAAATTTGGAGTTTTTTCTGCTGGCGGCGCTACGCAGAGCACAAAAATTGCTTACCTTATAAAACTTTTTATAGGTGATTATTAAGATGCTCGAATTGTTGAAGTATATTCTAATAATAGTTTTGTTTTTTTGAATACGTAAATGTTTTTATCGTAAATGTTAATTTATGGACGAAGAATTAACTAATTATTTATTGCTATTGCATTCTTCGACTAGGCCTGACTATTATCTTAAGCTGATATTATATAACTTATAATTATAGCCCACACCAACATTTTAGTTCGATGAACCTGCCCACCGTAAAGGTGCCTTGTGCGGATAATCCTTTGCGTTATATCAATCATGATTTTACCTTTCCCCGGAGTATTCTACGTGGGAGCATAAAAGATGTTATTACCTACTCTACCCTTGGGTTATGAAATTGCCTTATGGACGTTCCCGCAATTTTGATGGTTTTACTGCAGAAAGGTTCAGACTTCCTATACAAAAAAGGCTGGTGACGTCAACTTATCAATCTTACTGTCCTGGGTAATTTCAAGGATATACTTTGGCATTTTCCCGAGTCTACATATCACTGAATAAAATCTTCATGTCCCTCATTTTGTACCAAAATCAAAAACGTTTACACATTCTGTCTTGAGATTAAAATTTTACCTGCTGAAGATTATTTCTTAAAATCCCTACTATAAATAGGGGTTTTGCGCAAAAACAAATCTACTCTTTTACCTCGAAATTTCTTATATTGTATATAACTATATAATAAAGATAGCCAAGCCCTTGGTAAAGCTGAAGTCTTCTCCCTAATAATAATGTAAATACCTATATATACTTTAATGTATCGTTTAGCAAATAATAAAATACTTACTCTGCTTTAATAATACACTATTTTTTATTAATTTGCCACTATTTAAAAGCTTTGCTACTGCTGTCTAGTAACCCTATGTCGTTTAGTGGCTTTTGGTGTTAAATTATCAAAAAAGATACTTTATTCCTTCGGTATCCAAGTATTTAAATAACACCGACTTTACCACACTTAAAGGCTTATAGGACGATTTAGCTTATCTTGCGCTGTTTTTTTTCTGAAAAGTTTTATAATACCCTTTTCTGGCTTAGTGTTAATTTTATCTCTAATTACTGTGGTAATATCATCCGTTGCTGCAATAGGTAATTGATTTTCTAGCTTCCTCATCTCAGTATACGTTCCTTTTTCTAAAAACTTTAAGTTTCCTCTGTATGTTTATACCAGAAAAGAAATTGCCTTTTCTAAGTCACGTTAGTATTGCGGTTTTTAAAAAGTCTAGATAGGTATGTTAGTCTTCTCTTATAACTTGTTCTTTAGCGTTAATATTAGTCATAATATCGAATAAATAAAGATTACTATATCCATATTTTTAAATAAGAGCCGAGCTTTGGCCCCGTGAAGAGGGTCTTTTAGCGTAAGTTAGAAATGCTTTAAACACCTTAATAGTTATATAAAATCTATTAAGTAAATGTAATAAGTAGCTACCTATCCCCCGTCGGGGAATTAGGTAGAAAATTTATCTATTTTAATGTTTATTAATCCGGCAATATAGACCACTTTATTTTAATTCCCGGGGGATAGGGCGAAGCCCCCATCATTAATATTTGAATTTTAACAGATACAACCATTTTTTATATGAGATTACGGGTGTATACTGTAGCGTATATTTTTTTTTCCGAATGATGGCCCCTGCGTCTGTTAATATATTCTGTATTACAAATCCTTAAATTAACCTAGATTACTTTTATTTAAGCCCTATTTTAATGGCGAGTGATAAAATATGTAACCAAAAGTGACTTTTCCTGCATTTGCTTGCGCCAT